>CM042416.1:14044964-14174964 GCA_023634145.1 Thymallus thymallus
GTTTTTTTTCCGTTAGCAAACGGAATGAAATGGGCAGGCACCTACCTGAAGGGACATACGTACAATCTATAAAGTTGTACTGTTACCTACTGTAGACTCCTGTCACTGGAGCCTTCATCTGATCAGAGGAAGAACAGAGTCAACACATGCTGAGGTGAGTAGAGAGAAAGTAGAGAGATTGTCTGATATGGTGTGACATGATAAAATAGTGTATTGCTATATTGTGCACACTGACAAATGAAACAATATAATTATTTATTTATTCAAAGATAGAATGACTGATTTCTGAGAGACTATAATACATTATGTTCTTTGGTCTGTTTCCAGCAATGGCTTCCTCCAGCATTGTCCTGTCTGAAGAGCAGTTCCAGTGTTCTATCTGTCTGGATGTGTTATCTGAGCCAGTCTCCATCCCATGTGGACACAACTACTGCAAGACCTGTATCAGAGGATACTGGGATAGCACTGTCCTGTGCCAGTGTCCAATGTGTAAAAATACATTTGATAAGAGACCAGATCTTTTTGTCAATACTTTCATTTTTTTAATGGCTGCTCAGCTCATGAAGCATGCTCCAGTTGAAGCCACACACATCACCCCAGGGCAAGCCCAAACCATAACCATCGCCAAATCTGGAGAAGTGCCAGGTGACTTATGCACTGACACAAAGCTCATGGCTATAAAGTCCTGTCTGGTGTGTCTGGCCTCTTACTGTGAGAACCACCTGGAGCCTCATCAGAGAGTGGCATCTTTAAAGAAACACAAACTGATCGACCCTGTGGAGAACCTGGAAGCCAGGGTGTGTAAGAATCATGAGAGACCCCTGTGTCAGTTCTGCACTGAGGCAGACCACAAGACTCACAAGACTGTCCCCATGGATGAAGAGTATGAAGAGAGGAAGACTCAGATGGGGAAGACTAAGGGTAAAGTTCAGAAGATGATCCAGGAGAAACTGCTGATGGTTAAGAAGGTCAAACAGGCAGATAGATGCAGAGAGAGAGATAGCAGACAATGTGGAGGTCTTCACTGCTCTAGTGTGCTGCATTGAGAGAAGCCAGGCTGAGCTCATAGAGGTGGTTGGGGAGAAGCAGAAAGCAGCTGAGAAGCAGGCTGAAATGTTAATTGAAGAACTGGAGCAGGAAATCACTGAGCTTAAGAGAGGAAGCACTGCGCTAGAGCACCTTTTAGATATTGAAGATCACTTCTTGCTCCTCCAGAGTTCCCCATGTATCTGCACCCTTCCACCTACCAAGAATCGGTCTGAGATCAGTGTTCACAGTAGTCTTGGTGTGGGGATTTTGAGGAGAGCTGTGGCTCAGCTGGAGGAGACACTGAATAAAGAGATGAAGAAGTTGTGTGATGCTGAGCTGAAGAGGATGCAGCAGTGTGCAGTGGATGTGACTCTGGACCCTGATAAAGCACATCCAGTCCTCATCTTGGCTGAGGATGGGAAACAAGTGAGATATGGAGACAGAATGCAGAATCTCCATGCCAATCGAAAGAGATTTGATTCTTGGACAACCTACCCAACCTCTAGGATAACCTATAAACTCCCATACAGTGATCCATACAGTGATCCATCTCTCTCTCTCTCTCTCTCTCTCTCTCTCAATTTTCAATTCAATTCAATTCAATTCACTTTATTGGCATGACGCAACAATGTACATATTGCCAAAGTATCATACATCAATATATATATTTTTTTTCTATATATTTATATATATATTTTTTTTCTATTTTATATATATATATATATATACATACATATACACACGCACATACATATATATACACATATATACATACATTCATACACACATATATATATATATATTTTTAAAAAATATAATTACATCAAAGAACAAATAACAGGAAAAAATAAAATAAATGCATTAAATATGTCAGGCACTGTCCCTCAACTTGTGGCAGGCAGCAACATAGCATGCTGCCAGCACACAGCTGGTCATGTCTTCCCCCAAAAGGATCGGCAGCCTTTCTATGTCAGAGAGGTCCTCAAAGCCCCGGACTACTTGTTCAAATTTGGGGAAGTGACTCTCTCTGATGGTTTTATATTTTTGACATTTGGTCAGGAAATGCAGCTCTGTCTCTGGTTCTGCTGTGGTGCAGTGGTTGCACAGCCTTTCCTCTACAGGGAGCCAGGTTTTCCTGTGTCTACCCTTCTCAATAGCAAGGCTGTGCTCGCTGAGCCTGTACTTTGTCAAGGTTTTCCTGAGGTTTTGATCAGTCACCATGGTCAGATAGTTTGCCATGGTGTACTGTCGATTTAGGGCCAAATAGCACTGCATTTTGCTTTGTGCTTGTGTTTTCCAATAGGTAATGTAGTTTTGTTTTAGATGTTTTGTAATTTGGTTAATTCTTATTGATTGGATGTTCTGGTCCTGAGGCTTCAGTGTGTTAGTGGAACAAGTTTGTGAACTCAGCCCCTGGACCAGTTGGATGAAGGGACTCTTATCTTTGCTCAACTCTTGGTATTGCAGGGCTTGGTAATGATATGAGAGGGGGTCACTGTGTTTTAGGTGTTTCCAAAACTTAATTGCTCTTTTTTGAGTTTTTAATATTAGTGGATATCGGCCTAATTCTTCCCTGCATGCATTGTTTGTAGTTTTCCTCTGGACATGTAGGAGAATCTTACAAAGTTCCGCGTGCAAGGTCTCAATGGGATGTTTGTCCCAGTGGGTAAAATCTTGTTTTGTAAGTGGACCCCACACCTCGCTGCCATAGAGTGCGATTGGTTCAATCACACATTTAATTAGTTTTTGCCAAATTGTAATAGGTATTTCAATTTGGATTTGTTTTAAAATGGCGTAGAATGCCCTGCGTGCTTTGTCTCTCAGTTCATTCACTGCATTATTTAGGTGTCCAGTCGAACTTATTTTTAAACCTAAATAGTTGTATTGTGTGCAATACTCTATATGTTTTGCACCAATTGAGAACTTTGGTTTTATTCCCTGGGATCTGGAATTTGTCTGGAAAATCATTATTTTGGTCTTTTTGGGGTTTACTGTCAGGGCCCAGGTCTGACAGTACTGCTCTAGCAGGTCCAAGCTCTGCTGTAGACCATGTGCTGTGGGTGAAAGCAGGCACAGGTCATCTGCAAAGAGCAGGCATCTAACTTCCGAATTGTGGAGACTAACACCAGGGGCTGAGGACTTCTCTAGAATATTGGCCAATTCATTGATGTAAATGTTAAATAGCACAGGGCTGAGATTGCAACCCTGGCGCAGGCCCCGCCCCTGGTTAAATGATTCAGTTTGTTTCTTGCCAATTTTTATGCTACACATGTTGCCTGTATACATTGATTTTATAATGTCATATGTTTTACCCCCTACACCACTTTCAATGACTTTGTAGAACAGTCCTGTATGCCAGATAGAATCAAATGCTTTTTGGAAGTCAATAAAGCAAGTATAGAGTTTTGTCTTATTTTTGTGGACGTGTTTATCTATTAGGGTGTGTAGGGTGTAAATATGATCTGTTGTTCTATGTTTTGGTATAAATCCAATTTGGCTTTTACTCAGGATATTGTGCTTATTAAGGAAGTTTAGGACTCTTACATTTATAATACTACAGAAAACCTTCCCCAGGTTACTGTTCACACAAATCCCTCTGTAATTGTTAGGGTCAGATTTGTCTCCGTTTTTAAAGATTGGTGTTATGAGTCCTTGGTTCCAGATGTCAGGGAAGTAACCTACACTCAGGATCAAGTTAAACAATTTTAATATAGCTAATTGATATTTTTCACTAGTGAATTTGAGCATCTCATTTAGGATCCCATCAGGTCCGCATGCTTTTTTTGATTTGAGGGCTTGAGGTTTTTTAAGGAGCTCCTGCTCAGTAATTGGGGAGTCTAAAGGATTTTGGTAGTCCTTTATAGATTTTTCCAGTTTGTTTAACTTTTCATAAATTTGGCACTGTTCAGTATTATCCTGAGTGTCAACAGTGTTGTAGAGTGCTTTAAAGTGATTTGTCCAAATGTCACCATTTTGTATGGCTAATTCCTGTTGTTTGGGTTTGTTTAGGTTTTTCCAATTTTGCCAGAAGTTGTTTTTATTTATGGACTCCTCAATTAGTGTCAATTGCTTTCTGTTGTACTGGGATTTCTTGATTCTGAGTGTACGTTTATACGATTTTAATGTCTCACAGTACTGAAGGCGTAGTTCTCTGTTGTTTGGGTCTCTGTGTTTTTGGTTCGATAGTGTTCTAAGTTTTTTCCTAATGTTTTTACAATCTGTATCAAACCATTTGTCTTCTGTATTTCTGTTTGGTTTGTTTGATCCTAGCTTTAATTGTGCTGTTTTTGCTGTTTGCCTAAATATATAATTTATGTTATTTACAGCTAGATTGACACCTTCTTTACTGTGAGCGTACATTGTATCCAGAAAGTTGTTTAGGGTTGATTGGATTTTTTGGTCACTGATTGCTTTCTGGTATTCCTCTGTGCTGTTTTGAGCCCATCTGTATGAATGTTTGATGTTGTACAGCTTATTGGGCTGTGAATTTGTGGTTGCTTCTATGTCTGATCTTTTGAGGAACAGGGTAATTTGGCTGTGATCAGACAGAGGTGTTAGTGGCTTAACAGTGAATGAGCTGAGAGAGAAAGGGTCCATATCTGTTATCATGTAGTCTACTGTGCTTTGGCCAAGAGGAGAGCAATAGGTGAATCTTCCTAAAGAGTCCCCCTGTAACCTACCATTGACAAAGTACAGACCCAGGCTTCGACAGAGCTGCAATAGGTCTTTTCCATTCTTGTTGACGATGCTGTCACTGTTGTTCCTGTAGGAAAGGTTAAAGGGATTAGAGACAGCTTGGCCTGTGATATAGCTGTCCCCTCGTGTGCTCATTTGGTCAGGTAGTGTTCCTGTGCGTGCATTTGTGTCCCCACAGATGAGCACATTTCCCTGGGCCTGGAAGTGGCTCGTCTCTTCCTCAAGGGTGGAGAATATTTCTTCTGAGAAATAGGGGGATTCTGAGGGGGGGATATATATTGCACACAGGAACAAGTTTTTTCCAGTCAGTGTAAGTTCTTTTTTTAGTCTAAGCCAAATGTGATATTTGCCAATTTTTTGGGGGTCAATTAGGTTTTGTAGTTGGGATTTGTACCATATAATCATTCCTCCAGAATCTCTGCCTCTATTGACAGAGATGTGTTTTTGGGATGGTACAATTATTTCTCTGTAGCCTGTGGGACAGTGCGTGACTACATCTGCCTTACACCATGTCTCCTGCAGAATAATGATATCATCATCTTTTATGTTTTTGTTGAACTCCAGGGCCAGACTCTTCAGTCCTAAGGCTGTCGAGTTTAGGCCCTGGATGTTCCACATGCTAATTGTTAGTGGTCTCATTGCAAAAAGTATGAATATTAAGAATGACTATTACAAGAGAACAACTATATTTCTAAGACTAACTAGGTTACTAAGGGTGAGACAATACAGAACATTCCTCAGATGATATTGTTTCTCCAAAGTGTCATGTAGGTATTTATATATGTACGTGTGAGTGTGTCTGTTCATATCCTCCACTGTGTAAGATAATGTATGTGTGAGTGTTTGGGTGAGTTTGAGTTATTGATTGTGTCTGTTAATGTGTGTGTGCGGGAGTGAGTGTGGATGGGTCGGTGTGTGTGTGTGTGTTTGTGAATAGGTCAGTGTGAGTGTGTGTGTGTGTTTGTGAGTGTGTGTGTGGATGGGTCAGTGTGAGTGTCTATATCTGGTTAGTGTGAGTGACGATGGGTCAGTGTCAATGTGAGTGTGAGTGTGTGGTTGTGTCAGTGTGAGTGTGAGTGTGTGGTTGTGTCAGTGTGAGTGTTTTTACTGTAGTTTAGTGTAGATGTAGTGGAGGAGCTGTTTGATCTCACTCAGTCCCACAGAGTTATCTGGTCCGGTGAGAGCCTCCGAATAGCTGCGCCGGTTCTGTTGCGGTGCCACCTGAGAAGAAGGGGGGGCAAGACTGGGTCGTGGTGCTGACTCTGTTGTCTGGTAGTGGTGGTGCTCTGGTGTGGGGTAGTATATTGGCCCTGGTCCATTCTGGCGGCTTCGTTGGGGGGAGCGGTGATCTGGTGGTGGGTGGGTCTTGTAGGTTGTGCTGGGTCTCGGTTGGTGTCGAGGGTGCCTGTGGCTTGTTGGTGATGACGTAGTCTGGTAGGCGACTCTGCGTGGTGATGACATCTGGAAGGTGGTCCTGGGTGGTCCTCTGTCCTGTTGGGCACGCTGTGTTGGTCTGCCGAGTGCCACATCCTTCAAGGTCTTGGTGAGCAGTCCCACTGACTGTTTCCTCAGATGGGAGTGGTCGTACAGGTGCTCAGGGGTGATGGTCGGGTGTTGAGCAACGTGCACATTCGGGATCCTGGCACAACCTCTTGTGATGTCAGCGTTGACTCTCTGGATGGTATGGGGGTGGAAATCTTTGCGGGGCAGCAGAGTGGAGATGGTGATGCGGGAGTTAGGGAAAGACTCAGAGGCTTTCTCTGCCATTCTGCTGACCAGGCTGCCTACTCTCTCCTGATCATCTCTCATGTTGTTGGTGCCACTGTGGATGATAATGTGGCCTGGTGTTCCGAAGTCAGGCTTGGATATAATATTTAGTGCATCCTGCACTTTTGGGCACCAGAATTTGACCACCTTGTGGTTGGGGAATAATTTCTCCTCATCTATATATTTTCCGTTTTAATCAATGAGGATGGCCACCTCCGTGACTCTTACCATAGTGGTGGTTTCACATACAGGGGCTGGTTTATGCAGGACCTGTGTAATGGGGGTTGTATGTGAAGGGGTGTCAGGGGTGTCCGAGGAGCTTCTCTCTGCTGTTGTCGTCCTTGTGTGTGCCTCCTTGTGGACTGGGGATGTGGGTATGGGGGGGACGGTGCAGGGTAAGGAGGTGGTTGACGGAGGGTTAGTGGAAGAAGGTTTTGTAGTGTTGAGGGGCTGCAGCTGTTCTGTAGGGATTTTTGACTCTTCTTTCGGATGTAGTACCATTTTAATGACAGCTAGCTCTGATTCCATCTCCTTCTTTGCCTGCGCTAGTTCTCTTCGCATGGCCCCTTTCTCCTCCTCCAGCGCTGTGCTGAAGTTCTCTCTCAGCTCCTGGACTGATGTTTTTAGTTGAGTCCTCCACTGGTTCAGCTGGTCCTGTAGAGGCTCAGTGTAGTAAGGAAGTTGCTCTCTGAGCTCAGTAACCTCTAGTTCCAACTGAGACAGCTTCTCCCTTAGCAGCCGTATGGTGTTGCCATCATTATTCTGATGGTTGTGTACAGGTAGGGGGAGGGACAGATCTATATCCTGGAGCTGGGGCAGAACTGCTGTTGGGGTATCCGTTGGAGCGGGGGATACTGGGGTGCTGTTATTGTCCCTTTTTGCCGTGGCTAGGTTCCCTAGAACGGGAGAGTCCTGTAAAAAAGAACTGAGTGCCGCCTCACTTCCCTGGACCATTACTGTGCCATTTTGATATATATTTACGGTCAGGAGTCTATTTTCCTGTGACTTTTCACTATCCTCAAAAATTTGAATTTGCCTTCCCTTGCAGATCCCCTTTTTGGTTGTGTGAGGGAAGTGTCTGGTTATGGCTGCGTGCCAGGCAGTGGTGTGTTCACTGTAGAACAGTAAGTTGGTAACCGTCCCGTTGTGTGAGCAGTCAGCAAACAACGTATCTGGGTTTTCCCTCTGTATGTTTTGTTTAAACATAATTCTTCCCTTCTCTGATTTAAGATGGGATGGGATTTCGAAAAAACGAGTGGAAAGTTTAACGTTCTCCGCTGCTTTCTTCACTGCTAGCGCTGCTTCGGAAGCCATGTTGCTATGGTTACCACCGATAAACAATAGGTGCCGCTAACGGTTGAGGTTTCAAATTTGAGTTAGCTAGCTTGATCGATTTATAAAGTTTGTTTTTACTCACGGTGTCGATTATTTTGATTTCCTTTTTGGGTCTTCAGTTGTCTGGGTTTATTAGTAGTATTTTTATGAAAAATGTTGATCCGTTTGTCTCACTCTTAGTAATCAAAAGTTTGAATGAATCACGAGCTGTTCTTCTGCATGTCTGTCAAGTTCAAGCTCTCTCTCCCTCTCTCTCTCTCACTCTCACTCTCACTCTCTCTCTCTCTCTCTCTCTCTCTCTCTCTCTCTCTCTCTCTCTCTCTCTCTCAGTGGGATGAGGTCAGTGTCCTGGATGACCGGGGGGAACTCATCCGGACCTTTGAGGTCTGCAATGTCAACCAGAACCCCCGTCTCCAGGACAACTGGCTGGCCACGCCCTTCCTCTTCCGCTTCTCGGCACCACGGGTCTTTGTGACGCTGCGTTTCTCCGTGCGGGACTGTGCCAGCCTGCGCTCGCCCTCACCCTCCTGCCGCGAGACGCTCACCCTCTACTACAAACAGGCCGACTCACAGAGAGAGCTGGAGAGGACATGGGCTGCAGAGGTAGGGCAGAAAAACTACACTTACCATCATGCCACTAATATCCCACCTTCTTATTGCAGGTGTAATGCCACATTTTTCCTTTTTCCTATTTGTGATGTCGGAAATAAGACTTTGTTTCATTCATGTGCTGTTTAGTCGGAACAATGCTTCAACCAGAAATCGTAAGATTTTAGCTAGCTTGATAAGCTGATGTTGCTAATATTTTACCTTTATTTAACTAGGCAAGTCAGTTAAGAACAAATTCTTATTTACAATGACGCCCTACACCGGCCAAACTCAGACAACGGTGGGACAATCACAGCTGGTTGTGATACAGTCTGGATTCAAACCAGGTTGTCTGTAGTGACGCCTCTAGCACTGAGATGCAGTATCTTAGACCAGTTAAGTTAGCTAGCTTGCTTAACATTGACAATATGGTCAAACTAGCTACATTATCCATATTGATAAGTTTTTTAGTTGTAGTTATGGCATAACCATTCCTGGACCTGACTCCAACTAGCCACCGATGGACGGTACCAGAAAATATTTTCTATTGATTCTGTCCTTATATCCACAAGGCTGACTGTTCAATGCCCCATATATTGAGCATTCTTATTGTATCAAGTATTTTATATAATGGCTTACATTGAAATGAACAAAGTGATGTCAATTTTGTTTTATATGTCAGTTCATAGACCCGATGCCAAGGTATTAGGGCATCAAAAACGGACTTTAATTTGACATAGTATTTGTAAGGATCGACGCTGGCAGACAGACAGGCAACAGAACAGGAACAGCGTCTGGACATGAACACAAAACAACAAATGAATGCGGACACAGGGATGAAGCAGAGGAAACAGACAGATATAGGGAAGGCAATCAAAACCTGAAGGAGTCCAATAAGCGCTGCTGCGCGTGACGAGGGGAACAGGTGTGCGTAATGATGGCGGCAGGAGTGCGGCATGATGGACAGCCTTATCTTTAAGTAATTGTCTCTTCCCATGGTATTTATAGTTTATAAAAACATCTGTCAAAACGTAGAGCATAAAGACTACCTTTCCCAATATCCCATTTTGGTAATATGTAGTTCTGCATACTCCAAAAAGTGTTCCAAAAACAAGGAAATAATGTTGCTTTGGTTTGTCATAAAATTCTTCTCATTCTCATCCCCCTCAATCTCATTAAATAAAATAAATTTCCCATCTCACATCGGTGCTTTGTAGTTCCTACCCTCAGGGCTTGTGGCTTCCAGTGGAGAGCAGTTACAGAGCTGTTTTTCTGAGTGCTGAGCTCTTCTTGCATCAGCGTGTCATGTGCGGCTCTCACAGAGAGAAGGATGCAGTATTTGTGAATTAATACATTTGTCCTTGAGGAAAGTTAGATGCTGTTTAAAAATGCAAATAAGAGCCTGATGAGTGAAGTGTAGAGGAATGTAGAGTGTAGAGCAACAGGAAGGCTAGGATTCTGAGTCTCTAGGGAAAGTTAACATGGTAACCTTAAAACTCTGGGGAGAATTAGATTAGATTAAAACACAGACTGTCACTGGTCCGTGACTGTTTGTATTTGACTCCATTAGTACCCTCAGAGCTAACTGTTGCATACTGTTAAATACTTTAATCAGCTGTTACATACTCTTTATCTTATCCTTCTCTCTAATCCCTCACTTTTTCATTTCCACGTTGAAATTGATTACATGATCCCTCTCTCTCCTCCCTCTCTCTCATCCCTCTCTCCTCCCTCTCTTCCTCCCAATCCCCCTCCCCTATCCCATCCCTGTCCAGACGTCCAATGGTGAGAAGGACACGAGGGAGGGCTGGGTGAAGATTGACACCATAGCAGCAGATAAGAGTTTCACCAAGGTGGAGCCCAGCCTGCCTCACCAGTACCAACCAGACCGCTACCTACGGGTCAACATCAAGACCCGCAGCTTCGCTCCGCTCACACGCAATGGGTACTGTATGAGAAAATTTGAAACAAATTCATGAAAAATTGTATGCTAACTAACTCGCCTACACCCACACTGTCACCTATCTAGTGGTCCTTCAAGCCTATTAATAAGTTAACATGTTATGACCCTTGACCCCTGTTTCAGATTCGTCCTGGCCGTCGTCGACAGCGGCGCATGCGTCTCTCTCATGGGTGTGTCCATCTTCTACCGCCGCTGCCCAGCAACCAATCGCTATCTTGCTTCTTATCCGGCCACACCCTCAGGGGTGGAGCCTACCGCCCTGGTCCCTGTGACTGGGACTTGTGTTCCACACAGCCAAGCACAGGCAGGCTCCACCCCTCGCATGCACTGCAACGCAGAAGGTGAATGGATGGTGCCAGTGGGCGGGTGCATCTGTGAAGAAGGATACGAGCCCAATCAAAACAGATCTGCCTGCTTAGGTGAGTCCCAATGTAAACCTTATTATCAAGAAAGTCTGGTAAACTTTTTGAAACTTAAAACACAAACACACACACTAAAGGACCAACAATTTGTAGCAATATCTAAAGTTTTGGCCTCCTGTCCCCCCTCCTGTCAGTTCTCCTGTCTCCCCTCCTGTCAGTTCTCCTGTCCCCCCTCCTGTCAGTTCTCCTGTCTCCCCTCCTGTCAGTTCTCCTGTCCCCCCTCCTGTCAGTTCTCCTGTCTCCCCTCCTGTCAGTTCTCCTGTCCCCCCTCCTGTCAGTTCTCCTGTCAGTTCTCCTGTCAGTTCTCCTGTCAGTTCTCCTATCAGTTCTCCTGTCTCCCCTCCTGTCAGTTCTCCAGTCTCCGCTCCTGTCAGTAAACCTGTCTGCCCTCCTGTCAGTTCTCCTGTCAGTTCTCCTGTCAGTTCTCCTGTCTCCCCTCCTGTCAGTTCTCCTGTCTCCCCTCCTGTCAGTTCTCCTGTCAGCTCTCCTGTCTCCCCTCCTGTCAGTTCTCCTGTCTCCCCTCCTGTCAGTTCTCCTGTCTCCCCTCCTGTCAGTTCTCCTGTCTCCCCTCCTGTCAGTTCTCCTGTCTCCCCTCCTGTTAATTCTTCTGTCAGTTATCCTGTCAGTTCTGCTGTCAGTTCTCCTCCTGTCAGTTCTGCTGTCTCCCCTCCTGTCAGTTCTCCTGTCAGTTCTCCTGTCTCCCCTTCAGTCAGTTCTCCTGTCTCTCTCTCTCTCTCTCTACCATGTGTATTAATGTCTCCTGAGTGTGGCTGCATCCACTCTAGGACAAGTATGTGTGTGTGTGAGTGTCTGTGTGTGTGTGTGTGTGTGTGTGTGTGTGTGGGTGTCAGATTTGAATGCTGGGAGCAAAAGAGAGAATGAGCACATAAGAGCGAGATAGCGGGAGAGAGGGCAGAGAGAGAGGGGGAGAGAGGGCAGAGAGAGAGGGGGAGAAAGGGCAGAGAGAGAGGGGGAGAGAGGGCAGAGAAAGAGGGGGAGAGAGGGCAGAGAGAGAGGGGGAGAGAGGGCAGAGATAGAGGGGGAGAGAGGGCAGAGATAGAGGGGGAGAGAGGGCAGAGATAGAGGGGGAGAGAGGGCAGAGAGAGAGGGGGAGAGAGAAAAAAGAGAAATTGGGTCAGTGATCTAAATTCCAAGTACCATGTCAACGGCAAATTACACACTTCATTGCCACTTCATTGCAAGACAACACAGTTGTGTCTTGATATAATTTTTTGAGAGCAGAGGCTTCTTCCTTCCTGACCAAGTTTGTGCAGTCTCATTCTGACAGTGTACCCATGCACTTTGACATTGATTGTGGCAAGAGATGCCTGTGGATCCCTTGATGTTACCCTGGGGTTCTTAGAGACTTCTATGAGCGTCTTTCGGTCAGCTCATGGGCTGACTTTGGTGGGACGACCTGTCCTAGGTAGTTTGCCAGTGGTCTGGAATTTTCATCGGACAGTGGAATGATGTACTTCGAATTGCTTGGAAATTGAATGATGTACTTTGAATTGCTTGGAAATGTATTTGTAACCCCTCCCCCTCCCAGACTCATGGGCATCAATAATCTTTGTTCTGAGGGCCTCGGGTAGATCTTTTGATCTTTGAATGATATGTTACCACACACCCATATGGTTAAGACCAAACCAGACCAATTGTCTTATCTTTATGGAAGGCTGGACCCTCTTTAATGTTTCTCTCTAATGCTTTCAAATCATTTGCACTTGTTTTGGTCCCTAATTCTAATTTTAGCCATTTTATTTGATGGTAAAGGTAGGGGTGTACTAACTTTTTCCCCGTAAAGAAAAGGCATTTTAGTTTATTTTAATTGCATAACATTTTCCAAGTTATTTTTTTTTGTGTGATTTGTTAAATTGGGTAACCTTTATCTGTGTCACGAGTGGGTGGAAGGAGAGACCAAGGCGCAGCGCAGTAATAGTTTGACATTGGTTTTATTCTGTTATACTATGTATAATCAACACTTGTGGAACATCCGAATAAACAAACAAACACGAATGGACAAACGTAAAGCACTTACTTCACCCGTGACTGGAGGAATATAACGACCCACACAAGAGTGAAGGACAGACAAACATATATAGGATCCCTAATTAGAGACAATGCGGTGCAGCTGCCTCAAATTAGGGATCCAACCCAAAACCCACACAGAAACAGAAAATAAAGACACTGTCAGACTCTGACCATAGCTACATAGAGAAGCAAATAGGCCTCTCTATGGCCAGAGCCTGACAATCTGTCAATAGTGTTGAAGTGAAGATTACATATCCATCTGTCCAGCGGGTGCATTTCCAGGGGGTGCTCTTACTTTTTCACATGACTGTATGTAAAGACATGCGTGCCTCCAGTTCATAATGGACATAAGCTGTATTAACCCTCCATTGTGTGTAAACAGAGGGAGGCGGATGTAGGAGAGGGGGATGCAGACAGAAGAAGGGGCAGAAGGCAGGAGAGGAGCAGTAATTGAAGCTGTGTGATTGGCTGAGAGGGGCAGAGGGGATAGCGAATAGAAAGTGTGGGTTATCGTTGGCAATCGTAACAAAGTCATGTTCCATGTCACAGCCGTATAGAACACGTCTGGTAATGTGTGCCAGAGAACAATTCCCTTCTCTCCCTATTTCTGTGTCTCACATTCCACACTCTATTCCCACTATTACTACTGCACCTTCCTCATCATCTCCATCTCTCTAACGGACCCAATCATCCTCTCTCTCTTTCTGATTCACTCCTCCACTCTCAATCCCTTCCACCCCACCTTTCCCCTCTTTCTAACCCCTCTTCTCCTCTCTATGATTTGGCGCCGCCCTGAGTGGTCGCCTGTTAAGCAGCTCCCGTTGTTCGTGCAATTGTTGTTTTAGTTCGTTTTCTTTCGTCTATTTTCTTTAGTTTTATTTTTTATTTTGCTACAGTCGAACTATAACAGTTCAGGATTATGGATTTTATGGATTTTATCGCAGCTGAACGTCGACAGGAGTCGTCAACTGTTATTGTTTACAGCAGAGCCCAGCTCCTGGATTTAGCCCACGCAGCGCTGCTGCTCCCCGGGGAAAAGTTTGATATTCCGGACGAATTGAAAAGACGACGCCGTGGATGTAGGGCGGGATTGAAATGTAAGGCAAAGCGGAGGAGGTTCAAGTACAAGCCGGCTATACCGTCTATTATTATGGGCAATGTGAGGTGTCTACATAACAAGATGGATGAGTTGGCGGGACTTGTTCGAGGACAAAGGATTTATCGGGAAACGAGCCTAATGTGTTTTACTGAGACTTGGCTGAACGGTAACATCCCCATACAGAACGTCACTATCGACGGTTTCCAGACCATCACAGCGGACAGGGATCGCGTCTCTTCCGGTAAGAGTAAGGGTGGTGGGCTGGCTTTATTAGTTAACAACAGATGGTGTCATCCGAAACATATTACTCTTAAGGAACAGTTTTGTAGCCCGGACATTGAACTGCTAGCCGTTAGCCTGAGACCCTACTATTTGCCGAGGGAATTCACGGCGGCCATTGCTGTTATTGTTTACATCCCGCCCTCTGCTGACGCAAACGCAGCGTGTGACGTCATCCACTCTGTTATCGCGAGGTTACAGACAGCGCATCCCAGTGCTTTTTTTGCCATTTCGGGGGATTTTAACCATGCATCTCTCTCTTCAACGCTGCCCACGTTCAAACAGTTTGTGAAGTGCCCAACCAGGAATAATACAACTCTGGACTTGTTATATGCTAATGTGAAGGATGCATACAACTCCACTGCACTCCCTCCCCTCGGTAGATCGGATCACAACCTTGTCCACCTCACCCCACTCTACAGGCCTATGGTCCAACAGCAGCCTGCAACCACCAGGACTATTAGGAGATGGTCCCCAGAGGCGAATGAGGCCCTACAGGACTGCTTTGAAACAACAGACTGGGATGTGCTCTGTGAGGCTCATGGGGAGGACATCGATGGACTCACTGACTGCATAACAGACTATATTAATTTTTGTGTAGACAACACTGTACCCACCAGGAAGGTACGCTGTTTCCCAAACAATAAACCCTGGGTCACCAGCGACCTGAAGGCCCTGCTGAATGAGAAGAAGAGGGCCTTCAAGGAGAAGGACAAGGACAAATTGAAATGCGTCCAGAGGGAGCTGAAGTTGCGGATTGCTGAGGGGAAGAGAGTGTATAAGGAGAAGATGGAGGACAAGCTGAGGCAGAGCCAGGTGAGAGAGGTGTGGAAGGGTATGAGAAATATCACTGGCTTCAAAAAGTCAAACAGTGGGCAGACGGAGGGGACCCAGGACAGAGCCAATGAGCTGAACCAATTTTTTAACAGGTTCGATACTGGCCCTGTCCACCTCCCCTCCAGCTCCCCAGACCACACACCCTCACGGCTATCCCACCCCCACTTTGCTCACAGCACCTCTGCTGAGACAATCAGTGACCCCACCTCCGCCCCTGCCCCCCCTGGACTGATCCTCAACACCCCCCTTCCCCCCACCTCCCCACCTGGGCTGGCTTTCACCACCAACCAAGTGAAGAGAGAGCTGGAGAGACTACACCAGTGGAAAGCGGCGGGCCCTGATGGCATCAGCCCAAGGGTGCTGAGGGTCTGTGCTGACCAACTGTGTGGAATACTCCAGCGTCTTTTCAACCTTAGCCTGAGCCTAGAAAGGGTCCCTGTGCTGTGAAAAACATCCTGCCTCGTCCCAGTGCCCAAGAAGGCACACCCCACTGTCCTGAATGACTTCAGACCTGTAGCGCTAACATCCCACATCATGAAGACCCTGGAAAGGTTAGTCCTCGCTCACCTCAGACCCCTGGTGTGTTCATCAATGGACCCCCTGCAGTTTGCATACCAGCGCAACATCGGGGTGGATGATGCAATCATCTACCTTCTGCAGAGGGCCTACTCTCACCTGGACAATGCAGGTTGCACTGTGAGGGTCATGTTTTTTGACTTCTCCAGTGCCTTCAATACCATTCAGCCCCTGCTACTGGGTGAGAAGATGAGGAGGATGAAAGTGGAAGCACCCTTAGTCTCCTGGGTCACGGACTACCTGACCGGTAGGCCACAATTTGTGCGACTACAGAGCTGTGTGTCAGAACGGGCAGTTAGCAACACAGGGGCCCCCCAGGGTACGGTCCTGTCCCCCTTCCTGTTCACCCTCTACACCTCAGACTTCAGATATAACTCTGAAACATGCCACCTTCAGAAGTTCTCGGATGACTCTGCTATTGTAGGGTGCATCAGGGGTGGGCAGGAGGAGGAGTACAGGAGCACAATCAGTGACTTTGTGTTGTGGTGTGAGCAGAACCACCTTCAGCTCAACATCAGCAAAACTAAGGAGATGGTGGTGGACTTCAGGAGAACCAAGGCACAACTTACTGCAGTCCCTATAAAGGGGATGGATGTGGAAATGGTTGAGTCATACAAGTTCCTGGGTGTCCATATGGACAACAGACTGGAATGGGCTGGTAACACCGGGGCCCTGTACCAAAAGGGCCAGAGCCGACTCTACTTTCTGAGGAGGCTCAGGTCCTTCAACGTGTGCAGTAAACTACTGCATACCTTCTACCAGTCTGTGGTGGCCAGTGCCATCTTTTTTGCAGTGGTGTGCTGGGGAGCAAACATCAAAGCCGGTGATGCTTCTCGGGTAAATAAGCTGATCAGGAAGGCTAGCTCTGTCCTGGGGATGAGCCTTGACACTCTAGAGGAGGTGGCGGAGAGACGGATCCTGGCCAAACTGCTGGCCATCATTAACAACGTCACCCACCCTCTGCACGCTATGGTTATGACGCAGAGGAGCACTTTCAGTCACAGACTGATCCCACCACGGTGTGCCAGAGAGCGCTACAGGAGGTCCTTCCTGCCGGCGGCTATGAGACTGTATAATGCCTCACCGGGGTGCCGTGCCGTCGGCAACATAGATCTGGAACTGTTGGGGTGCTAGGACCTAGTTTAACAATTATGCATCCATCCGTGAGTTACTCTGGTCCGTCAGCACTCATCCACTCAGGACCTATTTATTCATACAGGTCTGTATATACATACTCATGTACAGTTGTTATATTATATCACATGCAATATTGTAAGTAATTATTGGACGTAGGCATTCACTCAGGAATGCATATTAGTATCCTGCCAGTTGCACCTTTTCTCATTGCTTTTAGTATATCGAATGTGCAATAAGTGCAGTTGTCTGTAATTAAACCCTGCGCACTAAGGACTGTATTTTAAGGGAATTACTATTATTACCCCAAATGATATCATACACACATTTAGCTATTAAAGTATCTCTTCCTGTCATTTACCTGTACAGTTTGTGTAAACATGCAAGTATTCACTTATCTGTAAATATAACTGTATACCTAACTGTACAGCTAATTTAACCATGCAAAATTTTCACTTACCTGTTCATTTACCCAGTCTGTCTATTAAGTAAACTATTATTACCCTCGCTCATATCATACGCATTTTTAGCTACTGAAGTATTTCTCTGCCATCGACCTGTATAGTATAGTTAACCATCCAACATCCACCAACGTATAGTGTACATATTCAGCCAACCACTCATACTATGCAATGTCCTTTTATAGCTTTTTTTTTTTTTTCATTTTTTCATTTTTTTTTGCACTCCAGATATCTTGTATTTCTATACTTTTTCATACTGCCGCTCTATGTATCATGTACCGTGTATCTGTCTTTTGTGTACTTTCGTTGTGGCATTTTGCACCTGCCCTGTGTTTTGTTGTAGCTGCTTGACAATGAAATTTCCCCCCCGGGGGATCAATAAAGTACCTATCTATCTACCTATCTATCTATCTTCCTCTCTCTCTTCCTCTCTCTCTCTCTCTCTCCCCCCCTTTCCTTCTCCCTCTCTCTCTCTCCCCCCTTTCCTTCTCCCTCTCTCTCTCTCCCCCCTTTCCTTCTCCCTCTCTTTCTCTCTCCCCCTCTTTCCTTCTCCCTCTCTCTCTCTCCCCCCTTTCCTTCTCCTTCTCCTTCTCTCTCTCCCCCCTTTCCTTCTCTCTCTCTTTTTCTCTCCCCCTCTTTCCTTCTCCCTCTCTCTCTCCCCCTCTTTCCTTCTCCCTCTCTCTCTCCCCCTCTTTCCTTCTCCCTCTCTCTCTCCCCCTCTTTCCTTCTCCCTCTCTCTCTCCCCCTCTTTCTTTCTCCCTCTCTCTACCCCCTTTCCTTCTTCTTCTCCCTCTCTCTCTCCCCCCCTTTCCTTCTCCCTCTCTCTCTCCCCCTCTTTCCTTCTCCCGCTCTCTCTCCCCCTCTTTCCTTCTCCCGCTCTCTATCTTTCCATCCCTCTCCCACTTCACTCCTGTGTCTGAGAGTAGATCTATTATCTTCCTGACAAGTGAGAACACAGAAAGCCTTTTATCTGTTTAAACATCTCACCTGTCTCTCCACGTCTCCTCTATCCCCTCGCTCTCTTTTACTGTCTTCCTGTACACATGTATTCTCTCAAACACACCCACAAACACGCGCACGCACACACAGGAGTACACACGTACTCCTGTTCCCACAGCTGTAGGGGCTCCTCCTGGAACCCCCACGAGTGCAGTGGTCGGGGCTCTTCTCCCTCGATCCCCGACCACGCCCATAGCCCCCCCAAAAAAACATTCTGGGGGTTCTTCTGGGCTCCTGGCTGGTCCTTCGCCTTTCTGGCCCGTCGATTTTTCCCTTGACGACGGCGCCGCTGCTCCGGACACCAGCCCTCCTCCACCGCACGATAATGGGAGTATTCCCCCTCGGTAATCTTCCCCATACCGAGGAGGATATCTCCCAATGTCAATCCCCGTTGCGTCCCTGGTTGGTGGATCATTCTGTCACGGTGCGTAGTTAAGGGACGATAGACGGAGCGCTCGTGGAGTGACATCCTTTTTATTTAAACTTATCACAATATAAGTTCCCAAAAATAACAAAGGAGAGTATAAACACAAAGTGACTTAAGTGCTGTACACAAACGCAGACAGGCACAAACAATGATCCACACACAGGTGGATGTGTGTGGAGTCTAAATACTATCCCCAGTCTGGGACCGGCAAGCAGCCCTATTACAGGGCTGAAAACCACCTCTGCGTCGGTGCCCAGGGTGGGCACGACGTGCAGCCCTGCTATGGAGCAGGAGCTCCGTAGCGTGTCGGTGCCCAGTCTGGGGCCGGCAGCCAGCCCAACCACGGGGCGGGAATCCTCCTCTGCGTCGGTGCCCAGGCTGAGCACGGCGTTCAGTCCTGCTCCAAGGATGGGGATGGAGAAGGGTCCGGAAGTCTGCTCCGCTCCAGTGATGGAGAAGTCCGCTCCACCAGACGTCAGCCCCTCTCCAGGTGCTCCCACACCAGGGTCCAGACAGGGCTTGGTGCATCGCGAGAGTACTGAGGGGTTGTCCATCGCGCCGGGGTCCGGACAGGATCGGGCGTGCCATGGGGAGGCAAGGAGGAAGCTACCTTCAAAGCCTACATCGCGCCGGAAGCCGGAAGCCACCTTTTTTGGGGGGGGGGGGGGGGGGGGTTGGTAAGGGGGTGGTATCGCCTTGTGGGGGGGGGTACTGTGATGGCCTGATTGAGGCTTGGCCTCAGACTCCCACTAGAGGGAGTGGGGGAGCCACAATCAGGTCATCACATCATTATTAGGGGAAGTAATGATCCCCAATCAGAGACAGCTGTTTAGAGTTGACTCTGATTGGGGATAGTATTTAGACTCCACACACATCCACCTGTGTGTGGATCATTGTTTGTGCCTGTCTGCGTTTGTGTACAGCACTTAAGTCACTTTGTGTTTATACTCTCCTTTGTTATTTTTGGGAACTTATATTGTGATAAGTTTAAATAAAAAGGATGTCACTCCACGAGCGCTCCGTCTATCGTCCCTTAACTACGCACAGTGACACTCTATCACTTTCTCTCTCTCTCTCTCTCTCTCTCTCTCTGCAGCATGTCCGGTGGGGCACTTTAAGCCGGTGTTGGGTTCAGTTCCGTGTTCAGTGTGTCCGTCTAACAGCAGAACCAGTCAGGAGGGATCGCATGTGTGTGAGTGTCGCAGCGGCTTCTACAGAGCACCCGCCGACGTCAACTCCTCCGCCTGCACAAGTGAGCTATTTGTGTGTGTGTGTGTGTGTGTGTGTGTGTGTGCAACACAGATTAACTACATGCACTTGCAGCATTATGTAAAAAAAAAATGATATGTCTGGTTAAAAAGCTTTAACCTTCCTTGAGATGATGTAACATATATTTTAGTCATTGAGCCAATGCTTTTATCCAGAGATAAGTATCTACTTCAGTACATATAATATGTACAGTGCTTTCAGAAAGTATTCATACCCCTTGACTTCCAATACATTAACAAAAATTAACTTTGTCATTATGGGGTATTGTGTATAGATGGGTGAGAGATTAAAAATATATTTATCTATCTATTTAATCCATTTTGAATTCAGCCTGTAACACAACAAAATATGGAAAACGTCAAGGGGCGGGGATATTTCTGAAGGCACTCATCCCCCTAATTTGCCATCTCCTTCCCTCTTACTCTCTCTCCTCCCCTCCCCTCCCTTACCCTCTCTCTCCTCCCCTCCCTTATTCTCTCTCTCCCTCCCTTACACTCTCTCCTCCCCTCCCTTACTCTCTCTCTCCCTCCCTTACTCTCTCTCTCCTTCCCTCTCTTACTCTCTCTCCTCCCCTCCCTTACCCTCTCTCTCCTCCCCTCCCTTACCCTCTCTCTCCTTCCCTCCCTTACTCTCTCTCTCCCTCCCTTACACTCTCTCCTCCCCTCCCTTACTCTCTCTCTCCCTCCGTTACTCTCTCTCTCCCTCCCTTTTTCTCTCTCTCCCTCCCTTACTCTCTCTCCTCCCTCTCCCTTACTCTGTCTCCCCCTCCATTACTCTCTCTCCTCCCCTCCCTTACTCTCTCTCTCCCTCCCTTACTCTCTCTCTCCTTCCCTCTCTTACTCTCTCTCCTCCCCTCCCTTACCCTCTCTCTCCTCCCCTCCCTTACCCTCTCTCTCCTTCCCTCCCTTACTCTCTCTCTCCCTCCCTTACACTCTCTCCTCCCCTCCCTTACTCTCTCTCTCCCTCCCTTACTCTCTCTCTCCCTCCCTTTTTCTCTCTCTCCCTCCCTTACTCTCTCTCTCCCCCTCCCTTACTCTCTCTCCTTCCCTCCCTTACTCTCTCTCCTCCCCATCCATTACTCTCTCTCTCCCCTCCCTTACTCTCTATCTCCTTCCCTTACTCTCTCCCCCTCCCTTACTCTCTCTCTTCTTCCCTCCCTTACTCTCTCTCTCCCCCTCCATTACTCTCTCTCTCCCCCTCCCTTACTCTCTCTCTTCTTCCCTCCCTTACTCTCTCTCTCCCCCTCCCTTACTCTCTCTCTCCCTCCCTTGCTCTCTCTCTCCCTCCCTCGCTCTCTATCTCCCTCCCTTACTCTCTCTCTCCCTCCCTTACTCTCTCTCCTCCCCCTCCCTTACTCTCTCTCCTTCCCTCCCTTACTCTCTCTCCTTCCCTCCCTTACTCTCTCTCCTTCCCCTCCCTTACTCTCTCTCTCCCCCTCCCTTACTCTCTCTCTCCCCCTCCCTTACTCTCTCTATCTCCCTCCCTTACTCTCTCTCTCCCCCTCCATTACTCTCTCTCTCCCCCTCCCTTACTCTCTCTCTCCCTCCCTTACTCTCTCTCCTCCCCCTCCCTTACTCTCTCTCCTTCCCTCCCTTACTCTCTCTCCTTCCCTCCCTTACTCTCTCTCCTTCCCCTCCCTTACTCTCTCTCTCCCCCTCCCTTACTCTCTCTCCTTCCCTCCCTTACTCTCTCTCCTTCCCTCCCTTACTCTCTCTCCTTCCCCTCCCTTACTCTCTCTATCTCCCTCCCTTACTCTCTATCTCCCTCCCCTCCATTACTCTCTCTCTCCCCCTCCCTTACTCTCTCTCTCCCCCTCCCTTACTCTCTCTCTCTCCCTCCCTTACTCTCTCTCTCCCTCCCTCACTCTCTCTCTCCCTCCATTACTCTCTCTCTCCCCCTCCCTTACTCTCTCTCTCCCCCTCCCTTACTCTCTCTCTCTCCCTCCCTTACTCTCTCTCTCCCTCCCTCACTCTCTATCTCCCTCCCTTACTCTCTCTCCTTCCCTCCCTTACTCTCTCTCCTTCCCCTCCATTACTCTCTCTCCCCCTCCCTTACTCTCTATCTCCCTCCCTTACTCTCTCTCTCCCCCTCCCTTACTCTCTCTCTCTCCCTCCCTTACTCTCTCTCTCCCTCCCTCACTCTCTCTCTCCCTCCCTTACTCTCTCTCCTTCCCTCCCTTACTCTCTCTCTCCCCCTCCCTTACTCTCTCTCTCTCCCTCCCTTACTCTCTCTCTCCCTCCCTCACTTTCTATCTCCCTCCCTTACTCTCTCTCCTTCCCTCCCTTACTCTCTCTCCTTCCCCTCCATTACTCTCTCTCCCCCTCCATTACTCTCTCTCCCCCTCCATTACTCTCTATCTCCCTCCCTTACTCTCTCTCCCCCCCCTTACTCTCTCTCTCCCCCTCCCTTACTCTCTCTCTCTCCCTCCCTTACTCTCTCTCTCCCTCCCTCACTCTCTATCTCCCTCCCTTACTCTCTCTCCTTCCCTCCCTTACTCTCTCTCCTTCCCCTCCATTACTCTCTCTCCCCCTCCCTTACTCTCTATCTCCCTCCCTTACTCTCTCTCCTTCCCTCCCTTACTCTCTCTCACCCCCTCCCTTACTCTCTATCTCCCTCCCTTACTCTCTCTCCTTCCCTCCCTTACTCTCTCTCCTTCCCCTCCATTACTCTCTCTCTCCCCCTCCATTACTCTCTCTCTCCTTCCCCTCCATTACTCTCTCTCTCCCCCTCCCTTACTCTCTCTCTCCCCCTCCCTTACTCTCTCTCTCCCCCTCCCTTACTCTCTCTCTCCCCCTCCCTTACTCTCTCTCTCCCCCTCCCTTACTCTCTCTCTCCATCCCTTACTCTCTCTCCTCCCCCTCCCTTACTCTCTCTCCTCCCCTCCATTACTCTCTCTCTCCCCCTCCCTTACTCTCTCTCTCCTTCCCTTACTCTCTCTCCTCCCCCTCCCTTACTCTCTCTCCTCCCCCTCCCTTACTCTCTCTCCTCCCCCTCCCTTACTCTCTCTCTCCCCCTCCCTTACTCTCTCTCTCCCTCCCTTGCTCTCTCTCCCCCTCCCTTACCCTCTCTCCTCCCCCTCCATTACTCTCTCCCCCTCCCTTACTCTCTCTCTCCTTCCCTTACTCTCTCTCCTCCCCCTCCCTTACTCTCTCTCCTCCCCCTCCATTACTCTCTCTCCTTCCCCTCCATTACTCTCTCTCCTCCCCCTCCATTACTCTCTCTCTCCTTCCCTTACTCTCTCTCTCCTTCCCACCCTTACTCTCTCTCCCCCTCCCTTACTCTCTCTATCTCCCTCCCTTACTCTCTCTCCTTCCCTCCCTTACTCTCTCTCCTCCCCCTCCATTACTCTCTCTCTCCTTCCCTTACTCTCTCTCTCCTTCCCCTCCATTACTCTCTCTCTCCCCCTCCCTTACTCTCTCTCTCCCCCTCCCTTGCTCTCTCTCTCCTTCCCTTACTCTCTCTCTCATCCTCCCTTACTCTCTCTCCTCCCTCTCCCTTACTCTCTCTCTCCCCCTCCATTACTCTCTCTCTCCCCCTCCCTTGCTCTCTCTCTCCTTCCCTTACTCTCTCTCTCATCCTCCCTTACTCTCTCTCCTCCCCCTCCATTACTCTCTCTCTCCCCCTCCCTTACTCTCTCTCCTTCCCTCCCTTACTCTTTCTCCTCCCCCTCCCTTACTCTCTCTCTCCCTCCCTCCCTCACTCTCTATCTCCCTCCATTACTCTCTCTCTCCTTCCCTTACTCTCTCTCCCCCTCCCTTACTCTCTCTCCCCCTCCCTTACTCTCTCTCCTCCCTCTCCCTTACTCTCTCTCCTCCCTCTCCCTTACTCTCTCTCCTCCCCCTCCCTTACTCTCTCTCCTCCCCCTCCCTTACTCTCTCTCTCCCTCCCTTGCTCTCTCTCTCCTTCCCTTACTCTCTCTCCCCCTCCCTTACTCTCTCTCCTCCCCCTCCCTTACTCTCTCTCTCTCCCTCCCTTACTCTCTCTCCATCCTCTCCCTTACTCTCTCTCTCCCTCCCTTGCTCTCTCTCTCCTTCCCTTACTCTCTCTCCCCCTCCCTTACTCTCTCTCCTCCCCCTCCCTTACTCTCTCTCTCTCCCTCCCTTACTCTCTCTCCCTCCCTTACTCTCTCTCCCTCCCTTACTCTCTCTCCATCCTCTCCCTTACTCTCTCACCTCCCCCTCCCTTACTCTCTCTCTCCCTCCCTTGCTCTCTCTCTCCTTCCCTTACTCTCTCTCCCCCTCCCTTACTCTCTCTCCTCCCCCTCCCTTACTCAATCTCTCCCCTCCATTACTCCCTCTCCTTCCCTCCCTTACTCTCTCTCTCCCTCCCTTGCTCTCTCTCCCCCTCCATTACTCCCTCTCCTTCCCTCCCTTACTCTCTCTCTCCCCCTCCATTACTCAATCTCTCCCCCTCCATTACTCCCTCTCCTTCCCTCCCTTACTCTCTCTCTCCCTCCCTTGCTCTCTCTCTCCCTCCCTCATCTCTTTCATCCCACTCCCTTACTCTCTCTCTCCCTCCCTTATTCTCTCTCTCTACCTCTCTTTCTCTCTCTCATCCCCTCCCTTACTCTCTCTCTCCCTCCCCTACTCTCTCTCTCTACCTCCCTTACTCTCTCTCCTCCCCTCCCTTACTCTCTCTCCTTCCCTCCCTTACTCTCTCTCCTTCCCTCACTTACTCTCTCCTTCCCTCCCTTCTTATCCATCTCTCTCTTCCTCTCTTCCTTGATTACATTTAAATGATTAGATTACTGTTCCCTTACATATATTTTGCCCTTACTTTATAAGTCCCATTTGTCTCCCCAGTCCCCATCCCTCTCTCTCTGTCTCTCTCTGACATCACTCATTCTCTCTATCTGTCCCTGAGATATGATCATTTGTGAACTGGAGTTGATGAGTGCTGTTTTAATGTGTTGATGTTGGCACTAGTACTGACCCAAAGAGGTTCAAAATGTTTAATCCCTCCCTCCCGCTCTCTCTCTCTCTCTCTCCCCCAGGCTCTCCCTCTGCTCCGACCTCTGTCTCCTGGGAGTATGAGAGTGGTGACGGTGGGGTGTCTCTGCGCTGGCGCCCTCCAGTGGACATGGGTGGTCGTAGCGAGGTGTGGTATGGGGTGATATGTAGGATCTGTCCCTCGGCCACCTTCACCGCCCCAGGGGCATGTTCCTGGTGTGGGGAGGCAGTTACCTTCACCCCATTCCAGACTGGCATCAAGCAGACCAAGGTCACCCTCAACAACCTGCTCACCAGAGTCACCTACCTTATACAGGTAGGACTACATCTCCCATGAGCACCAGATTTATCTACCTCCTACAGGTAGAACTACAACTTCCCTGATCACCTACCCGCTATAGATACTACATTTCCCATTACCTACCTCATACAGTTACTGGATTAAATGTACATCCACTTTGTTAACCTAACCTTGTCTTACTTCCTCATGCTGTTGATTGACAGGTGCAAGCGGTCAATGATGTCTCAGCTCTGAGTCCTTTCCCGCCTCAATTCACCAGCATCAATTTCACTACTAGCCAATCAGGTGAGAGCATGAGTCAGGCTTAAAGGGCACTTCTGCCACTTTTCAACCTCATATTCATTATCTCCAGCACCAAACCAGTGTCTAAATATGTGAAAACAGTGTCTACATATGTGAAAATAGTGTCTTCATATGTGAAAACAGCGTGTTTCTATGATCTGTGGTTAAAAAGAGAAGAAGAAAGGTCCTAAAAAAATGCTTCTCTGTGACATCACTGTGTAGGAATAAAAGTAATTTTGAAATCCTGCAACAAGTTTCTAGTCTTGCTCCCCACGTCACCGCAAATCTCATAGTGTTTGAAAATCTTTTTGTTTTTGTTTTAACTTCTGGTCATCTGGTAGAAAGTTTTAGCTTTATATTTTTTTTACAAAATGTAGAAATGCGCCATTTTCACATATGTAGACACTGGTATTTTACTGGAGAAAATGAAAATGCGATTGAAAAGTGGTGAAGTTGTCCTTTAAGGAGAGTGACGAGAGTAAAGGAATAAATGTTCAGTTTGTCATTTTTATGTGGTGTGTGTTTGTTTTTGTTTGTTTATGTTTGTTTGTGTTTGTGTCTGTGTGTGTTTGTGTGTGTGTACTTCATGTCTGTCTGTCAGTCTACATCAGTTTCTTTGAGTATGGGTGAGTATCTCTCTCTCTTTTCTGCTCCATCTTTTCCGCTCCTGCTCTCTATACTCGATATCCTGTCAGCTCATATTATGCTCAGAAGAGAGATAGGGAGAAGGAGGGAGAGAGAGAGAGTTTATAGACAGACAGACAGTTTATAGACAGACAGACAGTTTATAGACAGACAGACAGACAGACAGACATACAGACAGACAGACAGACAGACAGACAGACAGACAGACAGACAGACAGACAGACAGACAGACAGACAGACAGGCAGGCAGACAGGCAGACAGACAGACAGTTTATAGACAGATAGGCAGATAGACAGACAGTTTATAGACAGATAGGCAGACAGACAGTTTATAGACAGATCGAGAGAAACTTGTAACGTTTTATTGAGATATTTTCCTCCTTTAAAGCAAATTAGATTTGAACAAATAACATTTGTAAGCTCCCATATGGCCAGAGATCTGGTATTATTAGGTTATTATAACCTATATTTAAGTTACCTTGTGTGAGTTAGAGAAAGCAGGGTTGTGAAATGACAGGAAATCTAACAGATATGACCATTGTAACCACAGAGTCATGCTGAGCCTGTTCCCAACCGTGGTGGGACATCTACAGTAAGTCTGGCAGGCAAGTCCATGCCACAGATAGAACAATGAGCCAGATATTTCAATGGATGTATAAATGTGAAGCATCCAGTTGGCGTTTCCACTCACTACAAAATATTGTGATGAGAGTATGCCCAGTGGCCTGCATTCTGCTCATTTTCTCATAAATTAAACGTTTGATCTCCATACAGTTTTCTGTTTCAAAAACAAGAATTTGTAATAAACAGAGTGGACTGCGTTTTGTAGACTTTACCCTTTGCCAAGGTTTCTAAAAATTGCGTTGTTTAGGAGTGTAAGGACTAATTGAGTTATTGCACCTCGGCACTTCAGAGTAGGCGTTCCCAAACGGAAATATGCAAATAAATGCTAGAATGCTCCAATAGGATCTCACTAGCTTGTGCTTAGCTCTGCCCACCTCCTTGCTTGCTCTGCCTACAATGATTAATTTGCTCCCATTTGAAACTACAAGCTCTGGTCTATCTTGGGTTAGTTAAAGAAATCTTTGGCCATACAGCATTCTACAGATCTGGCTCATTCACTAGTCTGTGTCATGCTGCACATCAGGTCAATACAGAAATGACATGATCTGGCAAGGCCAGCTTGTGTTCTCCCTCCTGTTCCTCTTTCTTCCTCCCTCTTTCTTCACAAACTCATATCTCTCTCTCTCTCTCCCCCTCCCTACCTCCCTCCCCAGTGCCCTCTCCGGTCCCTAGCCTGCACCAGTTGAGTCGAGCCCCAGACTCCATCACCCTGTCCTGGCCACAGCCTGACAGACCCAATGGAGACATACTGGAGTACCAGCTCAGATACTACGACAAGGTATAGGCTACACACACATGTACGCACATATGCTTGGGTCTATGCATGTACAGACAAGTACATAAACCCAGAGACATTCTTTCTCTCTTTCTCTCTCTCCCCCTCTCTCCCAGGGTTCAGATGAGGACAGTGCAGTGAGTGTGTTCAGTGAGACCAACACAGTGACCGTCAGCTCTCTGGCTCATGGCTCCATCTATGCCTTCCAGATCAGGGCCCGCAACGAGAGGGGCTACGGTCCCTACAGTCATACTATCTACTTCACTACACTGGCCCTGGGTAACTCACACTTACGCAGACACACACACTCTCACACACGTGCACAAATGCACACACCATACACACACTCACATACACACGCAGTCAAACACACCATCTAAATCTCTCTCTGTTTCTCACTTTTTCTTTCTCAGAGGAGCGTTCTAAGCAAATCCAGAATCGGCTCCCTCTATTAGTCGGTTCTGTGATGGGCGGGGCAGCCTTCCTCCTGGTCGTCGTGGCGATAGTGGTCGTTTTTGTGTTCCGCAGGTGAGTGGGTCCTTAACTTCTATCCACACATACATGACCATGTCACACTCATGTCACACACACACACACACACACACACACACACACACACACACACACACACACACACACACACACACAGTGTGATGTTCTGAAACACTGGTTGGTTGTGTCTTTACTCAGTAAGAGGAGGGAGAGCCCCTACAGTGACAGACTCCAGAGGTACATCAGTCACAAAGGTGAGTCAGGGTGTATGATGATGAGCATCAGTATCTGAATGTCACTTAGAGGGAACTGTCATTCTGTCTGTAATATTCTCAGCTGCACATACAGTACATCCGACTTGTATGGTATTGTTGAGATGTTGGTGAAGAGGAGGCCTCTGCAGTCTGTTACCATCATAACCCCAAGGGCTTGTGGGAGAAAGAGGGGGAGAGGGGAGGGAAAGAAAGAGAAGAAGAGAGAGTGATAGCGTGAGAAATCTGTAGAGAGACAGAGGGAAAAAGAGATAGAGAATGAAAGGGAGAGGAAGAAATAGTTCTGCTTGTCCAAACGCAGCATGTTTTGATTGAGGGTGATGTTATTCCTCTGGGCTCAGTGTTCTGCCATCATGCAGCATGTCACACAGCATGGCTTGACCCAGACATGGCAAAGTCTAGGGCCAAATACTCTACATCAACACACTGTACAGGCCCTAATTTTGTTATTCTATGTTATTGTACTGGTTCACTACAATCATCTGGTTTCGCTACAACCATCCCTGCTCTGTGTGTTACCTCTGTCAGGGGGGGTGAAGTACTACGTGGACCCTTCCACCTATGAGGACCCCAGTGAGGCGGTCAAGGAGTTTGCCCGTGAGATCGACCCCGCTCACCTCAAGATAGAAGAGGTGATTGATGCAGGTAGGGATCCTGGTTTGATTCATGCTTACAGGGATAGTTCTATACAACAACAACAAAAAAGCTTGTCAAGTGTTTTCATAGCTCATAAGTTGGGCCAGGAGTCAAGCTGGGTACAAACTCAACTCATAATCTCTCTCTCTCTCTCTCTCTCTCTCTCTCCCCCCTCCCACTCTCTCTCTCTCACCCCTCCAGCCCAGTTTGGGGAGGTGTCTCGGGGGCGCTACCGGCCCCTGGGTCGTAGGGAGGTGTTGGTGGCGGTAAAAACGCTGCGCTGGGGCGTGACAGACAGAGAGAAGGCGGTTTTTATGACTGAGGCAGGGGTGCTGGGCCAGTTTGACCACCCCAACGTGCTAAAGCTGGAGGGGGTCGTCACCCGCAGCCCACCAGAGAGGATCATCACTGAGTTCATGGAGAATGGACCACTGGATGCCTTCCTCAGGGTGAGAACTACAACATCTACACCATGTTAGACCAAGAATTACAACTATTGTCTACACTGTGTTAGACCAAGAACTACAACTCCCATATACACCATATTAGACGAAGAACTACAACTCCCATCTACACATGGTGAGACTGAAAACAGTACATTTTATTACAATAACTGGCCATAATATATCCTCCACTCCTTCTCCCACTTCTCTCGCTCTCTCTCTCTTTATTTATTTATTTCTTTATTTATCTATCTATATCTCTCTCTCTCATCCCCCAGGAGAATGTGGACCAATTCAGTGTTCTCCAGCTGGTAGGGATGGTGAGGGGTGTTGGGGCTGGGATGAGGTACCTCTCTGAGAGGAACTTTGTCCACCGGGACCTGGCTGCCAGGAACGTGCTGGTCAACTCTAACCTGGTGTGTAAGGTGTCTGACTTTGGCCTGTCACGCCTCATGAGGGGCCTGAACCACAACATGCCCACCTACACCGCCTCACTGGTACATGCTTCTGTGTTTGTTTGATGATGTTTAGTCTTGTTTTTCCACTCCAAAAGACTACTTATGTTAATAGAAGATCACAACATTCACAGTGCTCAATCCCTCATCCCCATCTCTCTCTCCTCTGTCAACCACTCATCCCTCTCTCTCCTCTCTGCTCTCTCCACTCAGGGCAGTAAGATTCCTGTCAGGTGGACAGCCCCGGAGGCCTTCCAGCATCGCAAGTTCAGCTCAGCTAGTGATGTATGGAGCTTCGGAGTGCTCATGTGGGAAGTGATGTCATATGGCGAGCAGCCATACTGGGACATGAGTAATCAGGAAGTGAGTTGTAGGAGGGTTAAGCGAGAGCTAAACAGAGACCAAACAGAGACTAAACACACAGACAGCTGAACAGAATGGTTAATCATCTCCAAGTCCCTCTGTACTGCTGGGACCTCTCTATTTAGGGCAGCTTGTTAACATCCAAATGGTTACTAATACCCTTCCTCCTTCTTTCTGTCCCTCTCTCTCTCTCTGTCTCTCTCTCTCCTCCTCTTCCCTCCCCTCCCTCCTCTTTCTCCCCTCCCTCCTTTTTCTCCCCTCCCTCCTCTCCCTCCCCTCCCTATAATACAGGTAATGAAGGCAGTAGCAGAGCAGTACCGTCTCCCAGCCCCCCATAACTGTCCTCCAGCGCTCCACTCCCTGATGCTGCAGTGTTGGCAGGCTGAGAGGGGCGAGCGGCTAGGCTTCAACTCCCTCCTCTCCTCCCTGGACAGGCTCATACGACAACCTGCCTCCCTCAAGGCAGAGCATCCCCGGTGAGACTACACCTCCCATCAGCCTTTTCTTCCACGTGTTACACAGCAGAAGTAATGGATCACATTCACAAACAGTGATCTTTGGAAAGCATGTATTATGTTATCATGTAAATGTATGAATAACTGCTAGGCCAATCATTTTCGATCTCGATCTTTCCCTCTCCAACTCAAGCTCCACCCAGCCACTGCTGAGCCCCACCCCCACAGACCTGTCGTCGGTGGCGACGGTCAGTGAGTGGCTGACAGCGTTGAGGATTGACAGGTATAAGGACCAGTTTGAGAGGGCGCATCTGGACACACTGGACAGAGTCAGCAGGCTAACCATGGAGTGAGTCCTGGGCTTCCATTTCAATAAAGTTATTTTAAAACAATTCATAAAATGTAAATCATGCTTTTAGAAGCAGTGGATACTTTTCTGAACTCTCTCTCTCCTTCTCTCCTTCCCTCTCTCCCTCAGGGATGTGCAGAACCTGGGGGTGAACCTGTTGGGACACCAGAGGAAGATCACCAACGCGGCCCAGCAGCTCAAAACCCACCTCACCCAGGGCCAGGTGGAGGTCTAGAACCCACCAATCACCTGAGAGCTACACAGGAAGTAACAGAGAGGTGCACTATTGGAGCTGTAGTCCAAAGCGAAGCAAGATCTAGGAGGAGAGTCGCTGAGGAGGAACAGGGAGATTTGAGGGGGAAAAGTCTTCAAAAATGTGTTTTATTTCACTTGTTGGCTGTTGTTTACTTTCTCTCTCTCTCTTTGCCAGTTTCTACCTCCCTCTTCCTCCTCTCTTTCTCTCACTCCTCCCACGTTGTCTCACTACTGTCCCTCCCTCTTCACTTGTAAGTGTCACAACCCTCAATAAATGAAAACAGTGAAAATGTATTTTTTACCTGAAAATAGAGATCTCCCGTCACAAGCAATTGCATAGACAATCAAAGACTGTTTTTACTGATTAATGTTGAAATCGTGATTATTTGTTAAGCTACGTCACCTCCTCTGTACTGAAATCAGAAAATGGCGACCCCTGTTGACTAAACATTAGCCAATGGTTTCTCCCATAAGTCACTAGCCTGGTCACTTTTATAGGGATTATTCCATTAGACTCAAGAAATGGGGGTGTAGTTCACGTCGTGACAGAATGGAGTTACCCACCGTTGAGCAGCACCCCCTCTGTATATTTCACAGTTTTTATAGATAAAGTCACTGAGCCATTTGAGCGTTGTGAATGTGAAATGGTTTAACTGGACTATGTGTGATCTGATTGCCAATGTAAGTAAGGAAGGCGATGTTATGCTTTGTGAGTGTTCTGTGTTTGTTTGTGTTCATGTTCATGTGTGTATGCTGTATGAGGAGTGTGTGTGGGCGGGGGGGGAGTAAGAGCAGGTGGGGTGAAGAAATCCCCATCAACTATCAGCCGTCCGGCTAACAAAATAACAGTTTCCCTGTAACAATAAATCCATATCACTTACAGTACAATAAAACATTTACAAATTTGTAACATTAATTCACACAGTAACATTAATTTAATCTATCTTCACACCTCCAATGGTGTCCGTCCTACTAGGGTTCTGTGGGAACGTCCCTCCACGGAGAAAGACTCATATAAGAAGTGCTTGATCCCTGTCACAGCCCACAGATTGTCAGCCATCCAAACACTGTCATAAATCGTGATTGAGTCATCACTCTGGACCTTGGCGCCTGCAAGTCTCCAGTTGCAAGTTTCAACTTCTATCATTCTTCCACTTGTGTGTGTGTGTGTGTGTGTGTGTGTGTGTGTGTGTGTGTGTGTGTGTGTGTGTAGAGGGTTGTGTATGTGTTTATTTGTATGAGTGTTTTCCACTATTGTGCAAATTTGTAAAATAAAGAATATGATTTTATTTAAATCACTGCATTGAGCCTGTCATTGTGTCTGACACAAAAACAGTTTAATCACCATGCACATCATTTATAAACATTGCATATGCACAAAATATTCCCAAAACATTTGTGTGCCAATTTTCACGCAAAAGTTGGAATTTATAAAAACTGAAATTTACGTGATAATGTCAGTGGTGTAAAGTACTTAAGTAAAAATACTTTAAAGTACTACTTATGTTGTTTTGGGGGGTATCTGTACTTTACTTTAGTATTAAATATTTTCTCCAATTTGCCAACTGTCTTTTACTTCACTACATTCCTAAACAAAATAATGTACTTTTTACTCCATACATTTTCCCTGATACCCAAAAGTACTTGACAGGAAAATGGTCCAATTCACCCACTTATCAAGATAACATCCCTAGTCATCCCTACTGCCTCTGATCTGGCGGACTCACTAAACACAAATGCTTTGTTAGTAAATTATACAATTGTGCCGTCTAGTTTGCTTAATATAGGGAGGCAGGTAACCTAGCGGTTAGAACGTTGGGCCAGTAACCAAAAGGTCGCTGGTTCGAATACCTGAGCTGACAAGGTGAAAAACCTTGTAGGTAGGTTGTCATTGTAAATAACAATTAGTTCTTAACTGACTTGCCTAGTTCAATCAAATATAATGAATTATACTTTAACTTTAGATACTTAAGTACATTTTAGCAATTCCATTTACTTTCGATATATTTAAAACCAAATACTTTTAGACTTTTACTCAAGTAGTATTTTACTGGGTAAACTTTTACTTGAGTCATTGTCTATTAAAGTATCTTTACTTTTACTCAAGTATGAAAATTGGGTACTTTTTCCACCACTGGAGAATGTGCTTATCCCCCTGCAAACTTTAGACCATACATACGCACAGTTTCTAGTGGTTTGCAAGACGGCTAAAGTAGCCTAGTAGCCTTGTGCAAATGGAGAACATATGATGAAAGGGAAAGGAGGGATACTAGTCAGTTGTACAACTGAATGCATTCAACTGAAATGTGTCTTCCGCATTTAACCCAACCCCTCTGAATCAGAGAGGTGCGGGGAGCTGCCTCAAAGAAGAAGAATGCAATCGTTTGCCAGTTGTGAGAAGAGAGAAAATAAATACATTTTATCTTTGCTTTATAAAATAATTAGAAATAACACCTTGCATCGCAGCCAATTCCATCATCGATCATTGTGTTCATACACTCACACAGAAACTGCATAGCTTAATGTCTTTGAGATTTTCTTTATTTTAGAAACAAAAAAAAACCACTAAATAAAAACAGTATTTAAGAAACAAACAAAAAATGAATTATAAATACAATATAAATAAGAGTATTGCATGAAAAAACTATATTACAGAGACCTTTTTACAGCCTTACTCGCCTTGCCTTTCTTGCAGAAATCTCTCATCAAGTGAAGAGAGGGCTGTATCCACTACCACATTTTTCGAAGTGCATCACCAATAGGCTCATCTGGAGCCTCATAACCAAAGTGCCTTTTTGTGGTTCTCAACCGCTTTTGTTTGAGTACAGCCTCCAGGTTCATCTCCTCGCACATTTCCTTTGCAGTTGTCTGTGCATTAGAAAATCCAGTGTTTCTGTAGCAGGTGAGGGAATCTCTGGTTTTCTCCAGCAAGTCGACAGCCACATCTAGCTGCATAGAGGGTGACTGCATCAGTTTACTCACATGCTGGATCTTGTTGAGGATGTCATACCATATGACTGTGCAAATAGAAAAGCGGTAGGATCCAATCTCCTCAGCCAAAGACTGGGCTTCAACTTTGCCATTTTCTGTTTTTTTTGTGTCTGTGGATCCCCTTAAACCCATGTTTCTTTCAGCTAAGGACTGAATTATTGCCACCAATCTGGTAAGAACTTCACGCCACCTGTTTCTCTCAGCATCAGCGAATGCCATCTCTTGCTTATCTATTGTTAGCCCCTTTGCAAGACGGACCTCCAATACCTTCCATGTTGCCATGTGTGTATTATGCTCCTGGCTATTCTCATGGGCCTTGAGCAAGTGGCTTGCATGTTTCCAATCCCTTAGTCCTTCTCTATTCAATTTGAAATCTCTCTGAGAAAACAAGGGGTTGTGCAGCAGAAGCAGTACAAACTATAATTCTTTTTTGAGTACATTAGCCAGCTTCTTTTGATTTTTTCTCCATTGACTAAGACTCTAAGTCATGCTGACACCTTCTCCCGTCTTTTTGTTTCGTAAACGTGAAACTGTTTTTTATTTGATATGGTCCTCTGAGAACAAACTCTGTTCTTACCTTATCAGTTAAAACAGATGGCCAGTCAGTAGGGTCAATTGGTGCAGCCTTTTTGTAGATGCCTGATGCTGATGATGGTAGAGGGGACAGGAGCACTTGATGCTGCATCGCTGGGCTTTGCTGAGGTATAGGAGGTGTCTGCAGGTGCCCCAGGATTTTCAGGGGTGGGATTCAAGTATTTTAAAAGTGCATCTGAAGAGAGAAGAGGAGTATATGTGACCATTGGGTGTTACATTATATTAATAAAAAAAGCTGCTGATGGTGAAACTATACAATAATAGCACCTAAGCCACATTATAGCCTAAACACAAATAGCAAGAGTAATTACACCTAGCATTCATGCACAAAACATGTATTCAATGAGCACTTCTCTAGCATGCTGTTTGCTATAATACATATAAGACTAATCAAAAATGAAAATGCAAAAGCTTACAACTATTAATTACAAAAGGGGATGGGAAAGGAAAAACATTTTTATTGACTTTTACAAGCAGGGCTAACGTTGGCTAACTAGACTAGCTAAGATGTCAATAAAATGTTGGCTATGCCTGGTTTCTTGAGGCAGACAGTGGATGGTTCGTGCAGCACACTTAAAATAAAAAGTGCATTTCTCAAAATGATGTTATAGGTTAGGTTATTCCCCAAACACCTGAATAGTCTTTCCAACATTCCCTAATGAATTTAAGGTAAAAGTAACTGACATTAACTCTAGCTAGCTAGCTATTTAAATTAGCGAACGTTACTAGTATCATCCAAAGTAAACTAGCTAGTAGTAGGCTGGACACATGAAAAATGCTTCTTTCTGATAAAAACTAGTTCATTGCATCCGCAGTGGAGCCCAGTTTCATAATATGACCATATTTCCCAGCTGCTTGCCGTAGTTTTGAAGTAATCACGAAAAAACAGGCCTTATTTTAGGGCATTTTTCACCCTGCCAGCTCCTATTAGTTTTATTGAGCACCGTGGCACCAACTCGCCTTCCAAACATTCTATTCCCAGCTTATTGTTCTACGTCACAATGCCTGCTTCGCTATTGTTGGCAATGAGAGCTGTCCACGTTGTTGGTAGTTAAAATGTAAACAACAACAAAACATGACTTATGGAACTGAGGTTGTCCCATTGTTTCCTATAGGGAGATATAGCTATGTCTGTCTATTTCGCCAAATATCTCACAATGTGTATATTTTGATTTTTTCAAGTCGGGAACCATTTAAAGCAGGAGAATCTCCTCTTTGTAATTATGTAAGTCTGGGCAGTGAGCTCGGTTGTCATCGATCAATAGAACAGAAATAGTCCGAAGTTTTCATTTCTTCCCTACTCTCTCATTACGCAGACATTGATGCACCGGGCCGGGGTGATGCTGCGGGCAACACAGATAATATGGCCTAATAAGCTATGTAGTTATGTTGTTGTGGGGGATTTCGCTTTTTTGTAATATTTTGAATTAATAGTGTGAAAAGAGTATTAGTAAAAAATAAATATTTGGGCGCCCCTATGGATGGACAGCGCCCCTAGCATTTGTCTATTCCGCCTATGCCACGGGCCGGCCCTGGCCAACACCTCCAGAGACATTTGATCAAGTTTGCTATTTCCTTTATTAAGTGCCTTGGTCTAATTCCAATACTTCCAAAGTATACAGCAAATAAGGACAGTTTAAATGCTCATTCACACTCGCACAGTTTTAGGACAGGTCTGATTACGGGAAACATGCTATGTAAGTTTAAAAATCTCTATCTGTAAATCTTTTAAATTATGTGTGAGTTTTGACAATATGGATGTATCTCAGTTTAAAAGTGGTTACAATTCATGAAATGTTGATGACGGTAGCATGATAAACTAACACAAATATACATTTTCATCATATTCTTTACCTTATATATTTTTTAATTTTATTTTATTTTTTATACTAATATTAATCAAAATACCCAAAATATCTCATAATTGATACGTAGTTGCAAAAATGTCATTTTAACCTGTGGTGCCTGGCCTTAAAGGGATACTTTGGGATTTTGGCAACAAAGCCCTTATCTACTTCCCTAGAGACAGATGAACTTGTGGATACCATTTTATGTCTCTGTGTGCAGTTTGAAGGAAGTTTCTAACTAGCGTTAGCACAATTGCTAATTAGCGTCAGCGCAATACCTGGAAGTCTATGGTAACGGCCAGCATGCTTGTAGCTTTAAGAGACATCCGTGAGCTCATCTGACTCTGGGGAAGTAGATAAATGGATACTTTGGGATGTTTGCAATGAAGCTCTTTAAGTGCAATGTATTGCCAACCTTAACCTTTACCCTATTTGACATACAACAGAAAAGTATCCACACTATCACCTTTCCATCAAACAGAATGAACTTCACGTTCCCCTATGTCTGATAGGAATAGACAGATCAGCACATTTCACCTGAATCAGTTGGAGATCTGTTGACTTCAGCATTAGAGAGAGAGACAGAGGACAAGACACCTGTCTCCCAGATCTCATGGTGGCATCAGATAGAATCTGACCTGAGGGCCACCAATACATGTCCATCTCACCCGATCATCAAATTAAGATCCAATATCTGTATATAAATGATTACAAAACTAGAGACTTAAAGTCAAAAATAATTAAGATACTACTTACCACATGGCTTGACCTAGGAACTCAGAAACTGGTTTGAAACATAGCTCTCGCTTTCCTCTGTTCAACAAACATACTTGTTCATGGATACTCCTATAATTCAAACATTTACAAATAAATATATCAATATATATTATTGTTTTACTTTCACCTATGAAAAACCCATAAATTCCCCTCACCTCAATGTTTTGTCATGCTGACATGAATTGACCAGTTGTGACAAGCAACCCGTGAGACAGCCAACCCCGGTCTCGCCTGTCCGAAACAAAACACACACACACACACACACACACACACACACACACACACACACACACACACACACACACACACACACACACACACACACACACACACACACACACACACACACACACACACACACACACACACACACACACACACACACACATACTGCAAAGCAACCTTGTTATTGTACCTAAATAAAGACATTATGACAATTGAAACCACTGGTCTATATGGCAGCACTCCAGTGTCTCACTGTAAGGTGCTGTAAATAGCTATTATCAAGGCAACACAAGATGACTGGCTCAGTCAGAACCATTACCCAGGCCTGTCTGCTATAAACCTGCATTGAAACCCTTTAACACGCTGTGGGTAACCAACCTGTTACTCATGATCTATATATGGTGCACATATGGTACACCTAAATACCTGAATACACACACCAAACCAATAGAAATTGGAAAGTGTTTTGGGTGTCTGGGTTGTTATGTATTGTATTGATGGTCATCAAATATTTTTGGAAATTAAAATATTGTATATCAGTTTAGACTATGTGCTTAACTGCATAAGAGGTTTGGTAGCAGTTGTTCAAAGGAAAAACATCATACTCATAGGATTACACTAAGCACTCAAGTATTATGGTCTTTGTATAGTAACAATTACCATGTTTGTGAGCAATGCTGTTGACAGTTCAGAAAACATGATTTATTCCAGCTAATTGGTTGAACGAGAACCCTTAGATTAGCATGTACTTTAGGTGTTGACTGGTGTCGGACTAGAATGTAATTCTAGATCACAGCCAGTCAGTTTCTAGTTTCTATAGACCTGACAGTAAAAGTGTCTATAGGATCATACAGGTGAAACAGCAGATATACTGTGATATACTTCACCATAATTGAGACAATTAAAAGGTAGACGACTTTCGTACCGGTTATCTGAACGGTTCACTGAGAATAAAGACCAAAAAGTGTTGACTATAATGATGTTGACATTCTTTACATGGGGGTGATACAGGTGCTAAAATAGAACCGTGGGGGAGACCTATGGACCATGGACTAGTCTTAGGACATCTGCAAGGTAAACTGAGTGTGGCAGTCAATAGCAAGGCCAGAGCAGTCCATCTTTAGCTTTTGATATGTTTTAGCCTTGGTATACTGCAATACATTATTCCAATAAAATTATGGATCTTTCCAAAAGACAATGCTCAAGTTAACTACTACTCCTTTCCACCAATTGGCCCCTCCCTCTCACCTCCCTCCTCTCTCATCCATCCATCTTGCTCTTGACCTCCTCTCCTTTGTCTCCTCCCTCTCTCATCTCTGTCTTGTCTGCATATATAAAGATTCCCACCTTCTCTTTCTCAAATCTGCTTTGATGTTGTATGTTGTTGTAGTACCTGACTGTCAATTAGGAGTAAAGGACTCATTTTTCTCTTCCGTAAAGGTAAGTGGGTCGTTCCACCAATTCAGTGACTGTTGAAAAGTGTAACTTGGTCAAAAATATTTTTGGATTTCACTTAATTTTAACATTCTGTCTTATATGAATACAACTGTCCCTAATAGGGCTCTGGTCAGGAGTCTTGGGGTGACATTTGGGACACATCCTTGCATATGTGAGGGGTTGTTTTCTCAAGTGCATCAGTTAATTTCCTGTGTGGTTCAGTTTGTAGAGCATGGTGCTCTACAAACTGGGTTGTGTGTTTGATTCCCACTTGATTTGTGCGGTTACATAAGATAAATGTTTACTTGGTCAGGGTGGATGATTATAACACAAATGTCTAGCAACCCAAAGGTTGCAAGTTTGAAACTGATCACAGACAACTTCGGCATTTTAGCTCATTTTAGCTACTTTTCAACTACTTACTACTTGTTTCTACTTTGCAGCTACTTAGCATGTTAGCTAGCCCTTCCCCTAACCTTAACCCTTTTAGCTAACCCTTCCCCTAACCCTAACCCTAACTCTAACCTTAACCCTTTAAGCTAACTCCTAAACTTAACCCTAACCTTAACCCTCACCCCTAAACCTAACCCCTAGCCTAGATAACGTTAGCCAGCTAGCTAACGTTAGCCACCTAGCACCTTAGCTAGAATTCGTAACATATCATACGTTTCGCAAAACTCTAACATATTGTACGTTTTGCAAATTTGTAACATATAATACGAATTGTAATTTGTAACACATCATACGAAATGGGTGATGGACATTCACAAATTAAAATACATACATATGAAATATAACATATTACACTAAATGGAGTGTCTCGGATAAAACAAAATGAATAAACAAAATGCTCTGAGACCAGGTTGCAGCATAGGATATCTCTCTGTTTGTGACACTTCATTTGTCTCACACACATGCACATTTCTCTCTCATCCCAGCCGTTTCAAATAGACTCACCCTATGAGAGGATGGCCCCGCCCCTGGCAAGATCTGCTCCAGGTGAGCTCAACCATTGGTGGAGCCAGCTCAGGTTCCGCCTACAGAACAGGAAGGGGTGGAACAAGATGCTGGATGAAACTTTTTTGCTACAGAACAAACGGTAAAAAATACAGACAGCTACTGACATATATTGGTTGGTATTATGCTGCATTCATAACAAGTGGTAAACTCTGAAAATACTACTTGTAATCTGGGAGCAACAGTTGTGTGTATTCACATGGCTGATGGCAAACAAGCTGTGTCGACCATAAACTACAATTATCATGCTCTTAAACAAAATGTAGTGTTCAAAAATATATAACTATTCATATGTTTTTTTTTTTATTTGTTGTTGCATTTAACTGATGAAAATGCTATAATCGAGGTAATTTCCTTAATATATGACGTCAGAGCTCAGCATGTGGGAGAAGTCTGAGCTCTGAGATGATAGATGATTTCCCCACAAGTATAACCAGCTGGTGAAGCATTTAAGTGGATTTTTCCCAGTCGTATACTGGTATTTACGAAATGTTATGAACGCAATATATTAGAATTCTAACTTCCAAACATTCTCGCTCTCTCTCATAGGACAAATGACATCCCTCTCTTCTTTGCGGCCAAAGAGAACAATGCAGGTTGCATTAAGAAACTTCTGGACTGTGCGTCCACTAACATCTTTGAGAGAGGTGCTCTGGGGGAGACCGCGCTGCATGTGGCAGTTCTGAATGATAACATGGAGGCTGCTTTAGCTCTGATGGACGGAGCACCTGAACTCATCAATGAGCCCATGACCTCTGACCTCTTCCTTGGTACATACACTCTCAAACACAATGGACAAACACACTATAATATCATAAAACTCACACAGATATTCAATCAAACAATCATATATTCTCTCTCTGTCGCTCTCAATCAGGCATGACACCTCTCCACATTGCCGTGGTTAATCAGAACGTTAACCTGGTCCGCAGTCTGATTGGTCGAGGGGCAGATGTGGCCACGCCCAGAGTCATAGGCCTGTACTTCAGGAAGAGAAGAGGAGGGCTGCTTTACTATGGTAAGATGACTGTTTTTTGGTCTGTAAGGAGTAGAGAAGTGCATTTTGGGAAATATGGTTGTTTGAGGCCGTTTGCTTTACTTTAGGTGAGCACATCCTGGCATTTGCGGCCTGTGTAGGGAATCAGGACATCATCTCCATGGTGATCAAGGCAGGAGCCAGCACCAGGGCCCAGGACTCCATTGGTAGGAAACACTCCTCTTTCTTCTCCTCGCCCTCCCCCTCTTCTCTCTTCTCCCTTTTTCAGCAGTTTAATATCTCCCTCTCTCCCCCCTAGGTAACACAGTGCTCCACATCCTGGTCCTGCAGCCCAATAAGACTATAGCATGCCTGGCGTTGGATCTGGTGTTGGCACACGACGTTGAGCTGGACCAGGCTGTGCCACTGGACATGGTGCCCAACTACCGTGGCTTAACGTCCTTCACACTGGCTGCCAAGGAGGGCAACCTTGTGGTGAGGACAGATAGAGGGCTAGAAAGAGAGGGACAGTGGGGAACATGGGAACAGTAAAAAGAAAATACAAATCTGTCTCTCCCAGGCATTCCAGCACCTGGTCAATCGGAGGCGAGTCGTCCAGTGGAACCTGGGACCCTTGACCTCTATCCTCTATGACCTCACAGAGATCGACTCCATGGTCGCCGACGGCGACCTCTCTGTGCTGGAGCTCATCGTGGGCAGCCAGAGGAGAGAGGTACAGTACAGTAAAGTACACAAACATGATACAGTGTAATATACACTACAGGGAAGCTAATGATGATCTCCTCCCTCAGGCAAGGAGGATACTGGAAGTGACTCCTGTTAGGCAGTTGGTCAGTCTCAAGTGGAACCTCTATGGAAAACACTACTTTAGGTAACCACACATACAGTGGATCATGTTCTGATGTGTTTGAGATGCTTTGTTTATGTCTAATGTTGTAACGTTGTTATTGTGTTGTGTACAGGTTGCTGCTGCTGCTGTACCTCCTGTACATTGGAACGTTCACGCTATGTTGTGTGTATCGCCCTCTAAAGGACATACCTGAGAATTACACTGTATCTGACATGGACAAAACCATCCGTGTGCAGAAAACTCTGAAGGTGAGGGAGACATTAAGGCATCTTCATATGACAACCTGTGTGCAAACCACAATCAGAGGTTTTCTTATTAACCCTTTGTGATCCACATGCCCTGCTGCCTGTCTCTGTCCCTGTAGGAGAGTTATGTGACCTATGAGGACAACTTGCGTCTGGCAGGAGAGTTGATCAGTGTCCTGGGTGCACTGGTTATTCTGCTACTGGAGGTGAAATATACATCACCCAATAGTTTTACATTTCACTTATATTTACAATGTAGATTATTGGCTGTCAATATAATCTGTGTTATTCCCAATCCCTCAGATCCCAGATATGCTGAGAGTGGGGGCCAAGCATTACTTTGGACAGACGGCCCTGGGGGGACCCTTCCATGTCATTCTGTAAGTCAACCTTGGTGCCTATGTAGCCTTTATTACTTGTGTTATAACCTGTGTTTTGTCCCCAGTATTGACTATGCCTGCCTAGTGATGTTGTTATGTTATGTCATGTCTATGCAGCATTTATAACCTGTGTAATAACCTCTGTGTGTCCTCCCCAGTATTGCCTATGCGTTCCTGGTGGTGCTGCTGTGTGTGTTCAGGGTCAGTGGGGTGCAGGGGGAGGCAGTTGTCATGGCTGTGTGTCTGGTGCTGGGCTGGAGTAACGTCATGTTCTTCGCCCGAGGCTTTCAGATGCTGGGTCCTTACGTCATCATGATACAGAAGGTATGTAAAGGAAGCAGACATACACACACACACACACACACACACACACACACACACACACACACACACACACACACACACACACACACACCAGTGACCCCTTTCCCCTCCATTTTTTTTACACTGCTGCTACCCGCTCTCTATTATCTATGCATAGTCACTCACTGGACTCTACCCACACACTCACTGGACTCTACCCACACACTCACTGGACTCTACCCACACACTCACTGGACTCTACTGACACACTCACTGGACTCTACCCACACACTCACTGGACTCTACCCACACACTCACTGGACTCTACCCACACACTCACTGGACTCTACCCATATACTCACTGGACTCCACCCACACACTCACTGGACTCTACCCACACACTCACTGGACTCTACCCATATACTCACTAGACTCTACCCACACACTCACTGGACTCTACCCATATACTCACTGGACTCTACCCACACACTCACTGGACTCTACCCATATACTCACACATACTACACTGACACTCCAACACACACTCACTGGACTCTACTCACACACTCACACATACTACACTGACACTCCAACACACATATACACACACAACATACGCTCACACACACACACAAGCATATTGACGCCACACACACTCACACATAGACACTCTCTCCCTCTCTTCACATACGCTGCTGCTATTCTGTTTATTATCTGTCCTGACTGCCTAAACACTTTTACCCCTACCTATGTACATATTACCTCAATTACCTCAACTACCTTGTACCCCTGCACAATGACTCGGTACCGGTACCCCCTGTATATAGCCTCGTTACTGTTATTTTATTGTGTTACTTTTAATTATTTATTCATTTTTTACTCGTTTTTTTAACTGCATTGTTGGTTAACGGCTTGTAAGTAAGCATTTCACTGTAAAGTCTACACCTGTTGTATTCGGCGCAAGTGACAAATAAAGTTTGATTTGATTTTTATCAAAGACAGATTTACTTACAAATAAACCTTGATGAAGCCCAAATTCACCATACAACAGCTCCAACAACCAGAGTGACAGAGGCTATTAATCAAAATTGACAAACAATGTTCACCTAATTTTAATAACAATGTAGCCAAGATACACAAGCGATTATCCTCCGATGGCGGCATATTTCATATCATCCGACAAAATGAGACACTGCTCAATTCATCTGTGCCATAGACTGATGTCTCATTTCCAGGTACAACTGATAGGTGGCACTAAAATTTCAATATATGGACACATTTCATCCGAATAATTCGCAATAGGTGTGCGCCGATCTCGTCATACTCGTATTCGTAATCGTATCCATTTTATCACACTTGATACTTGTAATCGGATTTACTCATGATCGTAAAACGCGGAAGTTCACTTTAAATCTGGTGTGCATTACTACACTTTCACTCAGAGCTCATCTCAGAGCACATCGTTCTGTTCCTTCACTCATTCACACATTGTTCAAAGGTAATCGACATTTGAAAATGTACATGATTACTTACATAGTCCTATTCAATTATCAACGAAATAGGCTAATAAATAGCCTAATGCATGGCTGGCTACTACTGCCTGCATTTATTCCAGACACAGATTTATTTGCCCCATATACACTGAGTGTACAAAACATTAAGGAAACCTGCTCTTTCCATGACAGGATGACCAGACGAATCCAGGTGAAAGATCACTTATTGATGTCACTTGTTAAATTCACTTCAATCGGTGTAATTGAAGGGGAGTGTGACAGGGAGGAGACAGGTTAAAGAAGGATTTTTAAGCCTTGAGACAATTGAGACAGTATGTGTTCCATTCAGAGGCTGAATGGGCAAGACAAAATATTGAAGTGCTTTTTAATGGGGTATGGTAACAGGAGCCAAGCGCACCGGTTTGTGTCAATAACTGTAACGCTGCTGGGTTTTTCACACTTAACAGTTCCCTGTGTGTATCAAGAATGGTCCAGTACCATGGCCTTTTTCCCTTTATCCAGATTATAACCTCTCACTTTCTGTTAATTGATGAAAACGGAACATTTTAAAAAATATCACCCTTTCAGGAATGGGTGAAGAATTATAACATTTATCTGGAGCTAACTCTGCAAATATCACCGCTGGGTGATCTAAAAAGGCATAGTCAATCGATCAATAATATAATTCTACTCTTAGCAAAAAATCTTTAATTTACAATATGTAGAATCTATGAGAATAGAAAGGTTCAGAACATTTGTGAAACATCACAGCACAGTTCGAAAACATATGGGAAATAGAAATCAAAACTGGATGGTGTTCAGAGATAGATGGGAGGGGTTGAGTGGAGCTGAAGGGTGGGACTAAAAATAGCAAGATAACTAATGTAAAATATACGGTGTCCATAAAATGTATATACAGTGCATTTTGTTACATTACAGCCTTATTCTAAAATGGATTAAATACAAAAAATCCTCAGCAATCTACACACAAACCCCTTAATGAAAAAGCGAAAACAGGTTTTTAGAAATGTTTGCAAATGTATTAAACATTTAATCAGAAATACCTTATTTACATAACCCTTTGCTATGAGACTCGAAATTGCATCCTGTTTCCATTGATCATCCTTGAGATGTTTCTGTGGTTTTTTTTGCTGTGGTTTTGCTGTTCTGTTTCCCATATTAAACTGTGGTGGTTTGTCACATTTTCTCCTAGATCATATTTGGAGACCTGACCAAGTTCATGTGGCTGAGCTTTATCGTGCTCATAGGGTTTTCCACCTGTAAGTACATTCTGTTTAAGAGAAACTGCTTAAGCAAGACTTGGCATTTCAAATAAGCAAATTGCAGACAATTGTATAAAAAAACGATTTCCTCTTTTTATACCCTGGTTGTTGTTATCTCTCTCACTTTTCCTTTCTCTCTCTCCCTCACCCTCCCTCCCTCCCAGCCCTGTGGATGGTGTACATGACTCAGGACCCAGACTCTCTGCCTGCGTACCGCTCCTTCCCCATCACTCTGTTCTCTCAGTTTGAGCTGAGTGTGGGTCTGATAGACCTGCCAGTGGACCACACCATCACAACGCCCCCTATTGTCCATGTTCTGCACTGCACCTTCTCTGTGGTCTCCTACATACTGCTGCTCAACCTGCTAATAGCCATGATGAGTGATACACACTGGAGAGTAGCCCAGGAGAGGGACGAGCTCTGGAGGACACAGGTGTGCATCAGTGTGACACACACACCTGCACACATGCACAGACACACACACACACACACACACACACACACACACACACACTCTCCTACAGTGCCTTAAGAAAGGTATTTTCCACATTTTATTGTGTTAGAGCCTGAATTAAAAATTTATTACATTTAGATTTGTTGTCACTGGCCTACACACAATACCCCATAATGTGAAAGTGGAATTAAGTTTCTCGAAATGTGGACAAATTAATTACAAATTAAAAGCTGAATTGTCTTGAGTCAATAAGTATTCAACCCCTTTTTATGGCAAGCCTAAATAAGTTCAGGAGTAAAAACTAGCTTAAGAAGTCACATAAGTTCCATGGACTCACTGTGCAATAATAGTGTTTAACATGATTTTTGAATGACAACCTCATCTCTGTACCCCACACATCAAATTATCTGTAAAGTCCATCTGTCGAGTAGTGAATTTCAAACACAGATTCAACCACAAAGACCAGGGAGGTTTTACAATGCCTCGCAAAGAAGGGCACCTATTGGTAGTGATGTGTAAAAATACAAAAAGCAGACATTGAATATCCTTTTGAGCATGGTGTATGATTTGGATGGTGTATCAATACACCCAGTCACTACAAAGATACAGGTAAAGATACAGGAAAACACTCAGGGATTTCACCATGAGGCCAATACATTTACATTTTAGTAATTTAGCAGATCCTCTTGTCCAGAGTGACTTACAGTTAGTTAGTGCATACATACATACTTTTTTCATACTGGTCCCCCATGGGAATCAAACCCACAACCCTGGCGTTGCAAGCGCCATGCTCTACCATCTGAGCTACACGGGACTAATGGCCAATGGTGACTTTAAAACAGCTACAGAGTTTAATGGCTGTAATAGGAGAAAACTGAGGATGGATCAACATTGTAGTTACTCCACAATACTAACCTAATTGACAGAGTGAAAAGTCTGTACAGAATACAAATATTCCAAAACATGCATCCTGTTTGCAATAAGGCACTAAAGTAATACTGCAAAAAATGTAGCAAAGCAATTAACTTTTTGTCCTGAATACAAAGTGTTAGGTTTTTTTGCAAACCCAATACAACACATTCATGAGTACCACTCTCCATATTTTCTACGCATGGTGGAGGCTGCATCTTGTTATGGGTATGCTTGCAATCATTAAGGACTGGAGTTTTTCAGATAAAAAATAAATGGAATGGAGCTAAGCACAGGGAAAACCTGGTTCAGTCTGCTTTCCACCAGACACTGGGAGATAAATTCACCTTTCAGCAGGACAATAACCTAAAACACATGGCCAAATCTACACTGGTGTTGTTTACCAAGAACACAGAAAATATTTATATATATTTTTTTACTGTTTTGAATTAAATCTACTTGACAATGTATGGCAAGGCCTGAAAATGTTTGTCTATCAAAAGAATAATGGGCAAATGTTGCACAATCCAGGTGTGGGAAGCTCTTAGAGACTTACCCAGAAAGACTTACAGCTGTAATCACTGCCAAAGGTGTTTATAGAAAGTATTGACTGAGGGGTGTGAATATGTATGTAAATGAGATATTTCTGTATTTCATGTTAAATAATATGCATTTCTAAAAACATGCTTTCACTTTGTCATTATGGGTTATTGTGTGTATATTTATGAGAAATAAAATATATTTAATCCATTTTTAATTCAGGCTGTAACACACATTTTTTGGAATAAGACAAAGGGGTATGAATACTTTCTGAAGGCACTGTGCATATTCCATAATAATTGCTTAAAACCATGATGAAAGTGTATACAGCATCCCAATCAGTGCCATGTTAATGATCCTTATGTCCTCTGTCCCTGCTCACTGTGTTTAGGTGGTGGCCACTACCCTGATGTTGGAGAGGAGGTTGCCCCGCTGCCTGTCGCCCCGGCTGGGGGTGTGTGGCCTGCTCTACGGCCTGGGGGAGCGATGGTACCTCCGGTAAGACAACAACACTTCTGTCCTATTACTGTACTCTCTGTCTTAGGTGGGGTGGTGTTAAGTGTTTCCCCATCCTCATCATATACAGGCTTTATATTATAATGACTTTCTTAATGTCTCCATTGCAGGATTGAGGATCGCAACGACCAACTGGTGCAAAAGATGCGTCGCTACATACAAGCCTTCTCTAAGGATGAGAACCAGAGCAAGGAGCGTGAGGAGACAGAGAACACTGACATGTCAAAAGGTCCTGGAACCCCTCTGATCAGACCCAAACACAGGGGCAAGATAGATGGAAACAGAAAGTCCCTGGCGTGCTGGCAGATGATTCGCCACAGCGCTCTGGGTTTAGATGTGGAACAGGAAGAACCTGAGGATGACCAGGAAGTAAGATATGTCTGAGGGTTAAGACAGCAAAATAGATAATTATATTGTTATTATATAATATATGTGTGATGCAATTATGTATGTATGCAGTATTATGTGTCGAAAGCAAATGATTGTATTGTAGTAGCTAGTGTATATGGGTAAGATTGGGTTGAAATGTAGACTATATTCATTTTCAATCTTCTTGGACCATGTACAGTTAAAGTCGGAAGTTTACATACACTTAGGTTGAAGTCATTAAAACTTGTTTTTCAACCACTCCACAGATTTCATGTTAACAAACTATAGTTTTGGCAAGTCGGTTAGGACATCTACATTGTGCATGACACAAGCCTTTTGTGTACTTTCGTTGTGGCATTTTGCACCTGCACTGTGTTTTTGTTGTTGTAGCTGCTTGACAAAGAAATTTCCCCCTCGGGGGATCAATAAAGTACCTATCTATCTACGTACCTACCTACCTACCTACCTACCTACCTACCTATTGTTAAGGTCACGTCAATTCAAATCTGGTATTGGAACAAAAGGATTACTACACAGTTTAAATCATCTATGTATATTATTTTATTTATTATCTATCTATCTATCTATCTATCTATCTATCTATCTATCTATCTATCTATCTATCTATCTATCTATCTATCTATCTATCTATCTATCTATCTATCTATCTATCTATCTATCTATCTATCTATCTATCTATCTATCTATCTATCTATCTAATTCTTAAAACAATTGTTTACAGACAGATTATTTCACTTTATAATAATATTTCACTATATCACAATTCCAGTGGGTCAGAAGTTTACATACACTAAGTTGACTGTGACTTTAAACAGCTTGGAAAATTACAGAATATTATGTCATGGCTTTAGAAGCTTCTGATAGGTTAATTGACATCATTTGAGTCAATTGGAGGTGTACCTGTGGATGTATTTCAAGGCCTACCTTCAACTCAGTGCCTCTTTGCTTGACATCATGGGAAAATCTAAAGAAATCTATATCCACAGTAAAACGAGTCTTACATCGACATAACCTGAAAGGCCGCTCAGCAAGGAAGAAGCCACTGCTCCAAAACCGCCATAAAAAAGCCAGACTACAGTTTGCAACTGCACATGGGGACAAAGACCGTACTTTTTGGAGAAATGTCCTCTGGTCCGATGAAACAAAAATAGATCTGTTTGGCCATAATGACCATCGTTATGATTGGAGGAAAAACGGGGAGGCTTGCATGCCGAAAAAAACACCATCCCAACCGTGAATCACGGGGGTGGCAGCATCATGTTGTGGGGGTGCTTTGCTGCAGGAGGGCCTGGTGCACTTCACAAAATAGATGGCATCATGAGGAAGGAAAATTATGTGGATATATTGAAGCAACATCTCAAGACATCAGTCAGGAAGTTAAAGCTTGGTCGCAAATGGGTCTTTCAAATATACAATGACCCCAAGCATACTTCCAAATTTGTGGCAAAATGGCTTAAGGACAACAAAGTCAAGGTATTGGAGTGGCAATCACAAAGCCCTGACCTCAATCCTATAGAAAATGTGTGGACAGAACTGAAAAGGTGTGTGTGAGCAAGGAGGCCTACAAACCTGAATCAGTTACACCAGTTCTGTCAGGAGGAATGGGTCAAAATTCACCCAACTTATTGTGGGAAGCTTGTGGAAGGTTAAACATTTTAAAGGCAATGCTACCAAATACTAATTGAGTGTATGTAAACTTCTGACCCACTGGGAATGTGATGAAAGAAATAAAAGTTGAAATAAATCAATCTCTCCACTATTCTTCTGACATTTCACATTCTTAAAATAAAGTGGTGATCCTAACTGACCTAAGACAGGGAAGTTTTACTAGGATTAAATGTCAGGAATTGTGAAAAACAAAGTTTAAATGTATTTGGATAAACATCCAACTTCAACTGTATGTTACATTATCATTCAAAGTAAAGCTCATTGAAACTTTTTTATTAAAGATTTTACAAAACAGTATATTAAACTTTTTTCCCTTCAGGATTGTAAATAATATTTTTTTTTTTCACCTTTATTTAACCAGGTAGGCCAGTTGAGAACTAGTTCTCATTTACAACTGCGACCTGGCCAAGACAAAGCAAAGCAGTGCGACAAAAACAACACAGAGTTACACATGGGATAAACAAACATACACTCAATGACACTATAGAAGATCTATATACAGTATGTGCAAATGTAGTTAGATAAGGGAGGTAGGACAATAAATAGGCCATAGTGGCGAAATAGTTACAATTTAGCATTAACACTGGAGTGATAAAAGTGCAGATGATGATGTGCAAATATGCCTTTGGTGCGGGCAGAGGTACTGGGGTGTGAATGAGCAAAAATAACAGTATGGGGATGAGGTAGTTGGGGTGGGCTATTTACAACTGGGCTATATACAGGTGCAATGATCGATAAGCAGCTCTGACAGCTGATGCTTAAAGTTAGTGAGGGAGAATCTCCAGCTTCAAGGATTTTTGCAATTCGTTCCAGTCATTGGCAGCAGAGAACTGGAAGGAATGGCAGCCAAAGGAGGTGTAGGCTTTGAGGGTGACCAGTGAAATATACCTGCTGGTATATAAAGTGGCCAGTGAGCTGAGATAAGGCGGGGATTTACCTAGCAAGGACTTATAGATGACCTGGAACCAGTGGGTTTGGCAATGAATATGTAGTGAGGGCCAGCCAACGAGAGCATACAGGTCGCAGTGGTGGGTAGTATATCGGTTAATGCACATAATCATGAAGGTCATTATTACATTCAAAAAGGTACATAAACATCTCACCAAAACAAGAAAATACGTGTGAGAAATTATTCATCTTTAACATTAGTGTAAATTCTAACTGAAACTGGCAGGCTGACTTGATTGTTCTTCACAAGGCATAATTTACTCTAATGTGGTTATACCTGGATGTCTAATTAATTCTAACACCGACTTAGGTCATACAGTGTATAATAATGGTTTAAAAGGCTATTGATAGAGATGTGCAATCATGGTTTAAAAGGCTACTGATAGAGATGTGTAATAATGGTTTAAAAGGCTATTGATAGATATGTGTAATCATGGTATTAATTGTAAGCTACTGTATTAGTGGGTTAAAAGAGTTGGCAATTAATGACCTACTCAACAGTTTAGATATGCAGATGCAAACTGCACACCACACACCGCATTAATATTAGGCTAGACCAAGGAATTGTGTCCGTATTTAAAATTCAGAACTGAGAACACTGTACTTTCACTGTCTTTCTCTCTCATACACACACTCAGGGTGTTTCTCAATATGCATACTACCATGCTCCACACTCTCATGATCCAAATGCATTTTCGGACCACGTTCTCTTGAGTACGTTCTTGTGAGGACGAGAGTGTAGAGAATGCATAAAACATTACATTTGAGCAGAACTCCCCCTTGCATAAAACATTACATTTGAGCAGAACTCCCCCTACTGTATTACTTAATGCTGCACCTCCCCATTCACTGGACTTTCATCCAGCAAAGACAATGGCACCAACAGATGAAACAAAATATACACAAAGCAACCATTATACTTCATAACTATCAGCTAGCTATATGTGAATCGTAATAATGTAGCTAAGCAGATAGTTTAAAAGACAAAAATGATGTAAAACTAATGTTATTCAAGATAGATGTAAATTCTTCGTGGGTAGCTAGGTAACAATTCTTCGTGGCTATCTGGCTAGCTAACGATACTAGTAGCTAGCCAGTTAGCCCTATTGACTTATTATGGGCTTGCTATCTACGGTAGGTAGGTAAACATGCACAGCATGTATTTATTAATGTATAAGGATATAAATATTGTAGTCAGGCAACATATGAGATGTGAATAGGAAACATTTAATTCCGATGTCAGAGTGTATTTTCTCTCGCTTCTGCTCAAATAGTGGCCGCCATTGATTTCAAGAAAGTTAGCATAATTTTTTACGTGGCTGCGTCATATTTCTTTGCATACTTTCTGTTGAAGCTTGGTGGTGAACTTGATTGGAGTCCACCTGTGGTAAATTCAATTGATTGGACATTTGGAAAGGCACACACCTGTCTATATAAGGTTTCACAGTTCACAGTGCATGTCGGAGAGGAGGAAGAGGAGGAGATGGCGGAAGCAGAAGTGTCGTTTGAAGTTGAAAGCCAGTTGAGTACAGTGCTAAAAAACAAAAAGTGATAAAAATTGTTGTGGAAAATTAGTCTGATGCTTGTTGGAGTACGTTTTTTGGATAAGGATGTTTATTTGGAAAACCCTTTTGAAGTCACGAGGAGGGTGAAGAAGTCGTTGGGGAAAGTGGATGCAGTCAAAGTAACTAGGATTGTTATGGTGTTGATATATATAATTTTCATCATAGGTACACTTCAACTATGAGAGACAAAATGAGGAAAAAAAATCCAGAAAATCACATAGTAGGATTTTTAATGAATTTATTTGCAAATTATGGTGGAAAATAAGTATTTGGTCAATAACAAAAGTTTATCTCAATACTGTTATATACCCTTTGTTGGCAATGACAGAGGTCAAACGTTTTCTGTAAGTCTTCACAAGGTTTTCACACACTGTTGCTAGTATTTTGGCCCATTCCTCCATGCAGATCTCCTCTAGAGCAGTGATGTTTCGGGGCTGTCGCTGGGCAACACAGACTTTCAACTCCCTCCAAAGATTTTCTATGGGGTTGAGATCTGGAGACTGGCTAGGCCACTCCAGGACCTTGAAATGCTTCTTACGAAGCCACTCCTTCGTTGCCCGGGCGGTGTGTTTGGGATCATATTCATGCTGAAAGACCCAGCCACGTTTCATCTTCAATGCCCTTGCTGATGGAAGGAGGTTTTCACTCAAAATCTCACGATACATGGCCCCATTCATTCTTTCCTTTACACGGATCAGTCATCCTGGTCCCTTTGCAGAAAAACAGCCCCAAAGCATGATGTTTCCACCCATGCTTCACAGTAGGTATGGTGTTCTTTGGATGCAACTCAGCATTCTTTCTCCTCCAAACACGACGAGTTGAGTTTTTACCAAAAAATTATATTTTGGTTTCATCTGATCATATGACATTCTCCCAATCCTCTTCTGGATCATCCAAATGCTCTTTAGCAAACTTCAGACGGGCCTGGACATGTACTGGCTTAAGCAGGGGGACACGTCTGGCACTGCAGGATTTGAGTCCCTGGCGGCGTAGTGTGTTACTGATGGTAGCCTTTGTTACTTTGGTCCCAGCTCTCTGCAGGTCATTCACTAGGTCCCCCCGTGTGGTTCTGGGATTTTTGCTCACCGTTCTTGTGATCATTTTGACCCCACGGGTGAGATCTTGCGTGGAGCCCCAGATCGAGGGAGATTATCAGTGGTCTTGTATGTTTTCCATTTCCTAATAATTGCTCCCACAGTTGATTTCTTCACACCAAGCTGCTTACCTATTGCAGATTCAGTCTTCCCAGCCTTGTGCAGGTCTACAATTTTGTTTCTGGTGTCCTTTGACAGCTCTTTGGTCTTGGCCATAGCAGAGTTTGGAGTGTGACTGTTTGAGGTTGTGGACAGGTGTCTTTTATACTGATAACAAGTTCAAACAGGTGCCATTAATACAGGTAACGAGTGGAGGACAGAGGAGCCTCTTAAAGAAGAAGTTACAGGTCTGTGATAGCCAGAAATCTTGCTTGTTTGTAGGTGACCAAATACTTATTTTCCACCATCATTTGCAAATAAATTCATAAAAAATCCTACAATGTGATTTTCTGGATTTTATTTTCTCATTTTGTCTCTCATAGTTGAAGTGTACCTATGATAAAAATTACAGGTCTCTCTCATCTTTTTAAGTGGGAGAACTTGCACAATTGGTGGCTGACTAAATACTTTTTTGCCCCACTGTATGTCAATCAAGTGATCTGAATACACTTATTGTGAAAAGGGTGGATTTGGTAGAATTTATAGCCATAGTTATTAATTGTACTGCACTAGTGTCCAAGAAGTCCAAGAAGTTGGACATCATTATATCTACAAGACAGAAGTACTGCAAGGACTACTGTTCCCAGGAAATTTCCCGCCATCACAGGATCCTTCTGTGCCTGTGTAGGGACCTGATTAAAACAGAATAGCAGGCTGATTTAGTTTAATGAACATTTCGTTACCGATAGTTTGTATGGATTATTGAATAAAACAATTTTTTACCCCGCATTTTTTCCTTTTTGAATTATTTTTATCCACCTGTACAGTAGGTGGCGGAATGCACATCAAATTATTGCGAACGCCATTATACCAAAGATGAAGAAGTGCATGTCAGAGCAAAAACCAAGCCATGAGGTCAAAGGAATTGTACGTAGAGCTCCAGGACATGATTGTGTCTAGGCACAGATCTGGCAAAGGGTACCAAAACATTTCTGCAGCATTGAAGGTCCCCAAGAAAACAGTGGCCTCCATCATTCTTAAATGGAAGAAGTTTGGAACCACTAAGCTTCTTCCTAGAGCTGGCCTCCCGGCCTAACTGAACAGTCGGTGGAGAAGGGCCTTGGTCAGGGAGGTGACCAAAAACCCAAGATAAGTAACTTGTTATTTGTAGTATCGTATAGCTTTGGAATCATGATATTATGTACTTTTGATGAAAATAGGTACGTTTCTCGACACATACAATGACTTTGAGAAGGGATTGCGTGACGATTAGCTTAGCAACCGCGTGACGCAGCATGACAACGTGAACGCGATTGGTCTGCTGGGTGGGGTGTTATACGTTCCTTCATTCATTAGATTCCTATCTCCTTCCTATAATATATCTGGCAACGGCACCATGCAATGCACCCTGGACTAAAGAGGCAGACAAATAGGAAAAATGTGCTAGACCCTCCGTTAAATTACACACTAGCAAAAATATGATCAATGGCTTATTCAACTAAGTATTGAAATCGACATGTATGATAGATGTTTTCGCATTCTAAATGTCATATTCCTATTAGCTTCCAATGTAGTGAGTGCGACTTTATCACGTTGCTACGTCATACCGGCCATATTTCTGCCTGCTTGAATGCCAATAACTCAGATACACATGAAAACATAAAATTACCCATGGAATCGACAGAACATCACTCAGAGATGCACAAAAACAATATAACATAAAAAAATGGTGAACCCTTCCTTTAATACAAATCTCCGCTATTGAAAACCAAACGCTAGTCTAAAAGAAATGGGAGATAATGCCTAGGAGCTTTTTACAGTGGGGATCAAGTTTATAAATCGCCTGGCTGAGACAGTGAATAGGCATTTCAACGTCATAGCCTTAGCCGGTGTTAACTTGTGGAATAGACACCGGCTGGAACGCCAATTTGGAAACATGAGACAAAGGGCTGTGAGACAGGGGTTTAATTCTAGATACATGGAAAGTGGGATGTATACGGAGGGTGCGGGGCAACAGAAGGCGAACAGTAGAGGGGCTAAGGAACTTAGAGATGGGAAAAGGGCCGATAAAACGGTGGGAAAGTTTGCGGGACTCCACCCGGAGGGGCATGCCCTCTGCCTAAGACGGTAGCGGGGAGCAAGGTTCCGGTGGCGGTCCGGCTGTCATCGATACCTGGAGGTGGTCTTGAGAAGAGTGGCACAGGCTCTCTTCCAGGTATGGCTACATCGATGGACAAACATCTGGGCAGAAGGTATGCTGACCTCTTCCACTTGCTCCGGGAAGAGCCGGGGCTGATAACCCAGGGAACACTCAAAAGGCGAGAGACCAGCAGCAGAACAGCGAAAGGTGTTGCGGGAATATTCCACTCACACGAGTTGCTGGCTCCAGGTGGTGGGATTGGTGGAGACGAGGCAACGGAGAGTCGTCTCCAGGTCCTGATTGGCTAGCTCCGACTGGCCGTTAGACTTGGGATGAAAACCAGAGGACAGGCTGGCCGATAACCCAGTGAGGGTGCAGAATGCCTTCCAGAACTGGGATGAGAACTGAGGGCCACAATCGGTGACCATGTCGACCGGAAGTCCATGGATCCGGAAGATGTGCTGCACCATGAGCTGGGCCGTCTCCTTAGCTGAGGGAAACTTAGGAAGGGGGATAAAGTGGGCAGCTTTGGAAAACCTATCCACCACTATAAGGATGGTGGTGTTGCCATCTGATGGAGGGCGACCCGTGACAAAGTCCAAGGATATTGCGCCTTGCAGACCAGACTCTCTATTCCCCAGATGGCGTCGACCTCCACCACGAACTGACGGGACTTGTCCGGATGGATTAAGATGGAAGCTGTAGTGAATAGTTGCTTGAGGTTTGAGAACTACCGGGCAGCTGGTGGTGGAGACCATATGAACGGAACCTTGGGAGAGGTAGTGCAGAGAGGGGGGAAGCAAAGGTGCTGTAACCCTGGATGAAACAACATCAGAAATTAGCAAACCCCAAGAAACGTTTTAGCTGCACTCTGGATGTGGGTTGAGGCAAATCCACCACCACTCTCACCTTGTCAAGGTCCATCTTAATATTCCCTGCAGCGATGACGTATCCTAGGAAGGAGATGGTGGAGCGATGGAACTTCTCCACCTTCACGAAAAGCTGTTTTCCAGGAGATGCTGGAAGACCTGTCGTACATGGAGGACGTGCTCTTGAGCTGACTGGTGAATAAATGAGGATGTCGTCGAGGCAGACAAACACAAATCGGTTCAACATGTTACGGAGCACATCATTGACCAAGGCTTGGAGCACTGCAGGAGCATCGGTCAGTCCAGAATCACCAGGTACTCGTAATGCCCGTTATCCGTGTTGAAGGCTGTCTTCTGCTCGTCTCCTTTCCGTATCCAAACCAGATGGTAGGTGTTCCGAAGGTCCAGCTTGGAGAAGATGACCGCCCCCTGGAGAGGCTCGAAAGCCGAGGAGATGAGTGGTAGCAGGTAACGTTTTTTAACCTTAATATCATTAAGACCCATTAGTCGATACACGGACGCAGGGTCTTGTCCTTCTTCACCACAAAGAAGAACCGCCGGCGGAGGAGGCAGATGGACGCATAATCATTGCAGCGAGAGAGTCCTCAATATACCCTTCCATCGCTTTGGTCTCCGGACCCGACAGGGAATAAAGTCGCCAGAGGCGGTGCGGTGTCTGGGAGAAGGAGGAAGAGATGTGGCGCGAGCAGAGTTGAAAACCTCCCATAAACCTTCTTGATGAATAAATAAAACAAACAATAAGGAAGTGCCCCTTCAGAGAGGATGCTGATGACACTGACGAAGGTCGAAACATTTGTCTAGCTACCCATGAAATAAATACTACAAATAAACCTTGAATCTCTTTTTTGAGTGCGGACCAGATACACAATTTTGGTCCCGCACCTGTTCTGAGGTCAGTGGTCACTAGGGCTGTTGCGGTGACCGAGTCATGAAGGCAGTAAAATTACACGTGACCGTTTAGTCACGGTAATTAGGCTTCTCCAAGCTCTGATGCTGCTGATGTTCATTAGTAGCCTTCTAAACTTGCTAACTGCCTGGTACTCTGCATTCTATTGTCCCTCTAATCACTCTGACATCAATGCAATGTAATCGCACATTTAACCAAACACTTCATGAGAGCCCATGAGCTCATGTTGCGCAACATTTCTATAGGCTATGCAGTTGCGTGAGAAAACAGAGTGATGGTCTCTATTAAAAAGAGGAGGGTCCCATCAGCTTTCTATAGGCTAGACATACTAACTTTCCTAATAATAAGCACTGCTTATCTTTACAGCAGGAGTATAGCCTACCTGGCTGGCATGAAAATGAACCACGGAAAAGCATCCTCCATTCGCTATTTATGTTATGTTATTTATTTATGTTCATAGATTACAGTTTTTCCCCCCACATTGTTTCGAGACAGGTGCATGTTAATGGTCCATCCTAAATCAAAACAATTTTCACACATATATTATTTATTATATGTAAAGACAAGATTAAATCAAGAATAGTTTGATGGATGACAATATTAGCCAATAATTTGAATTATATATTATCACTTGTTAATGATGCCCAGCATAAGGCAAGAAACAATGCCCTTTTTTGCAACATTTTCAAATAATAGTCCACACCTCATGTAGCCTAGACCATAGGTCTATATGTTTTGATACGGTTTGTATCACAACTAAAGTGGCCAAATAACTTCTTAAAATTAAGCACATTAATCTGCTTTACAAAGGGTGTAGAACTACGATATAGGCCGTCATTGTAAATAAGAATTTGTTCTTAACTGACTTGCCTAGTTAAATAAAGGTTAAATTAAATTAAATTATTTTAAAAAACTGCCATACATAAAGCAGAGCGTGAGTTTCAACTTTGGGGAAGATAGTTCTCACCAAAGAAATGCACCTTTATAATAAAGGCATTATATGCATCATCACATGTACCTGTACATCGTATATAGCTCTCCAGGACCAGGGTTGGTGACTGATGGCAGATGGTGTAGTCTGTCCTTTAGCGCCCCTTCTGGCAGATGTAGAAGCTGTACTGGTCACATGATGAGGAGCTCCAGCTTCTCTCAGGAGGATCCCTTCCTGTCAGAAACCCACAATCCCCTTGTCTGTTGGATCCTGACCAGTAACTACCAATGAGAGGAAAGGAAACAGCTCAGTACTGTCCATACTAAAACATTACAATTGTTTTCATTTCTGGATCACAACGTTGCGTTTTTACTGTTGTAAAGAGTCAAATCAAATCGGATTGGTCACATACACATGTTTAGCAGATGTTATTGTGGGTGTAGCGAAATGCTTGTGCTTCTAGCTCCGACAGTGCAGTAATATCTAACAAGTAATATCTAACAGTTTCACAACATATACCCAATACACACAAATCTAAGTAAGGAACTAATTAAGAATATATACAGTGGGGAGAACAAGTATTTGATACACTGCCGATTTTGCAGGTTTTCCTACTTACAAAGCATGTAGAGGTCTGTAATTTTTATAAAAATCCAGAAAACCACATTGTATGATTTTTAAATAATTAATTTGCATTTTATTGCATGACATAAGTATTTGATCACCTACCAACCAGTAAGAATTCCGGCTCTCACAAACCTGTTAGTTTTTCTTTAAGAAGCCCTCCTGTTCTCCACTCATTACCTGTATTAACTGCACCTGTTTGAACTCGTTACCTGTATAAAAGACACCTGTCCACACATTCAATCAAACAGACTCCAACCTCTCCACAATGGCCAAGACCAGAGAGCTGTATAAGGACATCAGGGATAAAATTGTAGACCTGCACAAGGCTGGGATGGGCTACAGGACAATAGGCAAGCAGCTTGGTGAGAAGGCAACAACTGTTGGCGCAAATATTAGAAAATGGAAGAAGTTCAAGATGACGGTCAATCTCCCTCGGTCTGGGGCACCATGCAAGATCTCACCTCGTGGGGCATCAATGATTATGAAGAAGGTGAGGGATCAGCCCAAAACTACACGGCAGGACCTGGTCAATGACCTGAAGAGAGCTGGGACCACAGTCTCAAAGAAAACCATTAGTAACACACTACGCCGTCATGGATTAAAATCCTGCAGCGCACGCAAGGTCCCCCTGCTCAAGCCAGCGCATGTCCAGGCCCGTCTGAAGTTTGCCAATGACCATCTAGATGATCCAGAGGAGGAATGGGAGAAGGTCATGTGGTCTGATGAGACAAAAATAGAGCTTTTTGGTCTAAACTCCACTCGCCGTGTTTGGAGGAAGAAGAAGGATGAGTACAACCCCAAGAACACCATCCCAACCGTGAAGCATGGAGGTGGAAACATCATTCTTTGGGGATGCTTTTCTGCAAAGGGGACAGGACGACTGCACCGTATTGAGGGGAGGATGGATGGGGCCATGTATCGCGAGATCTTGGCCAACAACCTCCTTCCCTCAGTAAGAGCATTGAAGATGGGTCATGGCTGGGTCTTCCAGGATGACAACGACCCGAAACACACAGCCAGGGCAACGAAGGAGTGGCTCCGTAAGAAGCATCTCAAGGTCCAGGAGTGGCCTAGCCAGTCTCCAGACCTGAATCCAATAGAAAATCTTTGGAGGGAGCTGAAAGTCTGTATTGCCCAGCGACAGCCCCAAAACCTGAAGGATCTGGAGAAGGTCTGTATGGAGGAGTGGGCCAAAATCCCTGCTGCAGTGTGTGCAAACCTGGTCAAGAACTACAGGAAACGTATGATCTCTGTAATTGCAAACAAAGGTTTCTGTACCAAATATTAAGTTCTGCTTTTCTGATGTATCAAATACTTATGTCATTATTAATTATTTAAAAATTATACAATGTGATTTTCTGGATTTTTGTTTTAGATTCCGTCACTCACAGTTGAAGAGTACCTATGATAGAAATTACAGACTTCTACATGCTTTGTAAGTGGGAAAACCTGAAAAATCTCGTTCTCTCCACTGTACATATATGGTTGTAAAGAGTCAAGCATATGAATAGTCTGTTTGCCCTCTTGAAGGCCAATAAACATCATTGTTTGTCTCACCTCTGTCCCAGTGGAGTGTTGTTGACCCAAACCCAGTTCCTGGTTCTCTGTCTCAGGCCGATCCAGTACATCAGGTTCCCCTTTTCCGTCAGAAAGGTCTGGGGCAATGATTTGTTTTTACTGGACTATTAGTAACCTTAGTCAATCCTACTGTTATGTATGATTGGCATACAATCACTGTTGCTTTCCTATCATCATTGTATGGTCACTGTTATAAACTGGGTGGTTCGAGCCCTAAATTCTGATTGGCTGACAGACCGTATACCACATTTTATTTTTACTGCTCTAATTACATTGGTAACCAGTTTATAATAGCAATGAGGCGCCTCTGGGGTTTGTGGTATATGGCCAATATACCACGGCTAAGGGCTGTATGCAGGCACTCTGCGTTGCGTCGTGGATAAGAACAGCCCTTAGCCGTGGTATATTGGCCATATACCCTTGGGCTGTATTGCTTAATTATACAAAGAAGAGAAACATGAGGTAGGGAGGAGTGACAATTGTAGTAGACCCACCTGCACTGTTTTGTTTGTTATGACGGCCAGATCTGCCCGCCTCTTCTAACACTCGTCCCTGCTCTCGTCCCAGTTCATTCTGTCTCTGGACAGGAAATAGCAGGAGCTCTCAAAATGCAGCCAGCCTTTATCACACGTGTGGCAGGCAGGGACTGGAGGAAAGGAGGGAAATTAGTCTTCAAGTACAACATGTAGTTCAGTTAATACATGTTTTTTAAATAATGAGTTATTAGCATGGTATAAAGTCAAAGTGAGAACATCTCAAAGCATTAGATTGATACATTGACAATATATGGAGCGATATAGTTTAATAGGTTACATTAGACTAACCCACTACAGTAGTGGACTCACCCTGGCTCTGTTTAATAGGTTACATTAGACTAACACACTACAGTAGTGGACTCACCCTGGCTCTGTTTAATAGGTTACATTAGACTAACACACTACATTAGTGGACTCACACTGGCTCTGTTTAATAGGTTACATTAGACTAACACACTACAGTAGTGGACTCACCCTGGCTCTGTTTAATAGGTTACATTAGACTAACACACTACAGTAGTGGACTCACCCTGGCTCTGTTTAATAGGTTACATTAGACTAACACACTACAGTAGTGGACTCACCCTGGCTCTGTTTAATAGGTTACATTAGACTAACACACTACAGTAGTGGACTCACCCTGGCTCTGTTTAATAGGTTACATTAGACTAACACACTACAGTAGTGGACTCACCCTGGCTCTGTTTAATAGGTTACATTAGACTAACCCACTACAGTAGTGGACTCACCCTGGCTCTGTTTAATAGGTTACATTAGACTAACACACTACAGTAGTGGACTCACCCTGGCTCTGTTTAATAGGTTACATTAGACTAACACACTACAGTAGTGGACTCACCCTGGCTCTGTTTAATAGGTTACATTAGACTAACACACTACAGTAGTGGACTCACCCTGGCTCTGTTTAATAGGTTACATTAGACTAACACACTACAGTAGTGGACTCACCCTGGCTCTGTTTAATAGGTTACATTAGACTAACACACTACATTAGTGGACTCACCCTGGCTCTGTTTAATAGGTTACATTAGACTAACACACTACAGTAGTGGACTCACCCTGGCTCTGTTTAATAGGTTACATTAGACTAACACACTACATTAGTGGACTCACCCTGGCTCTGTTTAATAGGTTACATTAGACTAACACACTACAGTAGTGGACTCACCCTGGCTCTGTTTAATAGGTTACATTAGACTAACACACTACATTAGTGGACTCACCCTGGCTCTGTTTCTGGAAGTATTGTGCTTGGCATGTCTGCAGGCTGCACACCTCAGTGGACTGGGACCTCTCCTCTTTAGCCTCAATCCCTTTTTCAGTCCCATGACAGACCAGAGGCTGGGATGGAACTAGAGAAGAATGAAGAAAGAAAGACAGTATAAGAGAATGGTATCATACTACACATTTGGTTTGTTCTTTCTTGCATAGAAAGCTATCTAACCCAACATGCTGGATAATCTATCAAAATAAAAGGAGTATTGCCTGTTTCTAAATCATAATTCTCTAATAGAATGTCTATGATACTCACATTTGACACAGAGGATGATGATGACAGGCAGTAGAACCAGACAGATGACAGACAGTAGTAAACACACTGCGCGGTACAGACCAACGTTCCCCAGGACCTGCAGGTCTAGATAAGGAAAGAATAGTCTTAAGACGATAACTATAACATTATACACTGAGTGTACAAAACATTAGGAACACCTTCCTACTATTGAGTTGGACCTCCCTTTTGCTCTCAGAACAGCCTGAATTCGTCGGGACATGGACTCTACAAGGTGTCAAAACCGTTCCACTGGGATGCTGGCCCATGTTGACTTCAACACTTCCCACAGTTGTGTCAGGTTGGCTAGATGTCCTTTGGGTGGTGGACCATTCTTGATACACATAGGAAACTGCTGAGCGTGAAAAACCCAGCAGCGTTGCAGTTCTAGACACACTCAAACGGGGGCGCTTGGCACCTAATACCATCCCCAGTTCAAAGGCACTTAAATATTTTGTCTTCCCCATTCACCCTCTGATTGGGACACATGGATGGTTGACATTTAAGCATAAAAAATAAAAAATCTTTGAATATCAGGTTTAAAAAATATAGTGGTATGCTACGTCTGAATATTTAAAAAATGTATGTGGTTTGTTATGATAAAAAATAAAATACAAATATTTTATTAACCATTTCATAGATTTGAGCCTTAGATTTGTCCCCCGTGTGACATGACAATTATTATGCATAAAATATAAAAAAACTATTTAATTTTGATTATTTGTAATTCCTATGTCAAAATAATGTGTTACCTTGTGGAACTATTGTAAAATAAGGCATCATTTTATTTGATAATGGTGTGATGTTGTGTCTACCCTCTAATTTTGAACAAGATATACATTCATTTTGGCAAACCTTTTTATAAATGCACAAATCTACCTGTGGGTCTTGTGGAGATCACTTGCCATATGTTCCATTATGATTTAATCATTTTTCCAAGGTGAAAAAAAAATAATTCTCAAATCTCTAATGTCACACCAAAGGACATCATATCACACCATAGGACGAAAGAAAAGACAGTCAGATTTTATTTTGTTAAAGATTGTATATTGTATACTATGCTATTGAACAACATTAAACACTTCAAATAAGACACATAAAAACAAGAACATTGCTCCGTTTAGCAATATTGTGCTGTATACTGTTAAAGCTCATACAGTAAGGAGAACTAGTGAAGAACATTCATCAATTAAAAAAGCTGAAATGTTAAAATATAAATAATTTATGCTAATTAAACAACTTAACTGGAGCATGAACAATAGTGAACAATATTAACAATAGTAAACTGATTAGTTGAAAATACAAGGCTTAAACTACAAATCTGCAGATGTAATAATCTCATCTGCCCTGCTGTCAGCTGGTGTATGTTTGTGTTTCGTTGGTTTGTTTGCATGCAGCCAGCCGGCTGGAATGTCAGGTGATATAGGCTACATGGAGCTATTCACACATGATTGTACAGAAGCCAGTCATACTTTGCAAGCTTTGCTCATATTTCACAATGACAAATCTTCCCTCTGTACATATGCCATTATTTTTGAGTTTCACTTGTTCTGCACTGCTAGGGCTTGGTTGTGATCTTTGTCTGTTCCTTAGTAGGACATATGAATGCTCTGGTGTGCTGCATTGTACTGGAGCTGGGTCTCCCTGGATTTCCTGCTCTTGATTAAATTAATTTTCAGGAGACTGAGGGGTTACATTCATTATGGTCTGCAGGTTTCAGGAGACTGAGGGGTTACATTCATTATGGTCTGTAGGTTTCAGGAGACTGAGGGGTTACATTCATTATGGTCTGTAGGTTTCAGGAGACTGAGGGGTTACATTCATTATGGTCTGCAGGTTTCAGGAGACTGAGGGGTTACATTCATTATGGTCTGTAGGTTTCAGGAGACTGAGGGGTTACATTCATTATGGTCTGTAGGTTTCAGGAGACTGAGGGGTTACATTCATTATGGTCTGTAGGTTTCAGGAGACTGAGGGGTTACATTCATTATGGTCTGTAGGTTTCAGGAGACTGAGGGTTACATTCATTATGGTCTGTAGGTTTCAGGAGACTGAGGGGTTACATTCATTATGGTCTGCAGGTTTCTACTCTTTTCTCTACATCTCTTCTTTGAGTTTCTCCATTTCTCCCAAAGCTTTTCTTTGTGCGATGGTCGCAACGACTTTATAGTACATTTTTCAATGTTCCCCCTTGATTACATCTGTTGATATCTGAGGGAAGGGAATTGGAGAAAAAAATTACAACCTAAAAAGTATGACTAATTAAATTTGGACAATCATTTAGATTCACAATTAATTATAACTTTAAAGTATGTTAAACTATCAAGCTTTTGATTTTCATCTATTCTGTTTACTATCTATTCTGTTTACTTTCTATGTATTTCTCTCAGGACTTCCTCTCTCTTATCAGGATCAACATTCAGCCTCTTCCTGTATCTCTGTGTTCTTTCTGCACTTGACATCTCTCTGAAGAAAACAAAATCCATCAGATTCAATCTACCGAGGATCAATGGAAATGTGTTTAGTGCTTCTGCATGTTTTTTTCCATTAAGATAAAAAAAGAAGAAAAACTTTAATAAATAATGAAAATATAAAACAATAATTATTTTGTTTTTATGGAAGGAACATGTCAGAAAAGTAAACTATTTCCTGTGGTATGACAGTAGTGTTCTTTGGTGTGACATGAAAAAAAGTGACATACTGTCACACAAAGGACGTTTCATGCAGTTTGGGCTATGTGGGGCCTTGTGGTGATTAGCTAGCATTCCACAATTGTACCAGCTGAAATATATTCACGCTAATTTCTATAGAATAGATTAAAAACATTTAATATTTTAGAATTTCCATGTAAAAGATGTCACACCAAAGGGGGGGAATGGTACTAATGTGTGAGGGTCTTAAAACAATTATTAATAAAAAACTCACCCTCTGATCATGCAATGTGCTCCAGAGATGTCTTCTGCACTTTCTGGTTGAGTAAGGACCCTCCAACCGTAATGGTGTCCAGATAACAGTCCGTTTAAAAATCACAATATTGCGTCACACCGGTGGACATTATTTTATCGGAACAAATAAATATGGATATTACTTTTGTATTAAATTATGGATGGACTTGGGAAATATCCTGACAGACGTATTGCACTGTTTCGCTATGGTTTTGGTCATTTGGGGCGTCAGGTAGCCCAGTGGTTAGAGTGCTGGATCGAATCCCCGAGCTGACAGATTAAAAATCTGTCGTTCTGCCCAAGAACAAGGCAGTTAACCCACTGTTCCTAGGCCGTCATTGAAAATAAGAATTTGTTCTTAACTGACTTGCCTAGTAAAATAAAGGTATAAAAAAAAAACATCTAGCAAGAGGTCAATAATGTATTTATGTAGTAGTGTGTGTTGTCCCAAGAACCCTCCAATAGAACGCCTTTATGATTGGTTGTAAATGATTGTAGATCGTTGTATGTGAACGCTCCTCTTCACTTGAATTAGAACTATTTAAACTGTTTTGATGTTATAGTTCGTTATAGGTATCGTTCTTGGTGTGGACGGCCCTTAGTTGTATAGCCTACGGCATCATCAGACATTTTATAAGCAATCACTACGAGCAACAATTGAAATTCTGCCTACCTTTCTCTTGCTGTTCCTTCACTTCAACTGATAACTTTGTGTTTGCCTCATCTTGTAATTTGGCATTTCCTCCACTTCCTACAATACGGCAAAATGTGACATTGCTGCTGTTCCTGACTCACAGACTGCGACTGTTAAGTACTCTGAAGGCTGAATGCACTGTGGTTTAAAAAAAAAAACTCCCTCTTCATCTCTATAGCAACGTGGCCTTTTTAGATGTATAATTAATTACTGTAACACAATACTCAATCTGTCCCAAAATCCTTTGGCTGCTGCTGCTACTCTGAATAACTGTCTGGAGAGATATCTAGTCCTTGGAGAGATGTCCATTCAGCCTTTCTGTGTTTTTCAACAATACATTGGGCCTCCGCTTGGAGGTCTGCTATTGTCATGTCTCAGCCTTGATTGTGAGACAGACAAACAGGTCATTTGCTGTCGGATGGCTTTCATTACGTTACAAGCTCCCTTATAAATTTTCACCCCATTATTTCATGTTTCCATGTCAGAAATATAGACATCCTGTTATATGGACATTTTGGAACATTGACATTCTGTTATAACAACTTCACCTCACCTGTGTGCCGTATAAGAGTTGGCAATGTATGACCTACTCAACAGTCTAGACATGCAGATGCAAACCACACACAACATTAATAGTAGGCTAGACCATGTGTCTGTAATCAAAATTCAGAACTGGGAAAACTGTTCTTTCACTGTAGCACTGTAAAGCACTTTGTGACATCTGCTCATGTAAAAAAGGATTTATAAAATATATTTATTTTATTAAATTTGATTAATAATATAATAACAGTGCTGTAGCCACCTGTACCTGGTCTGTCTCTGGCAGAGGGCTGGCCAGGACAAGCTTCATCAGAAATGTCCTCCGATTGACTCTTCAGTTTGGAATAGACTGTAGATTCAGCTTCCTCGACTGACAGACATGCAGACACACATATAGGTTATGTGGACGCTTAGGACAAAATTAATCTTCTCAGATCACAACAAAAAATAGCATATAGCTAAGGGCGTTTTTTTAAAGGATTGAACCTACAGTAATAGAATTCGATGTATTCAGAGGAAAGTGGTGCAAATTTACCACATTAGTTCAAGTTTGGTGATGAAGATGTTCTTTCTTGACCTGAGGTCTCCAGCATTCTCTGACTCTTGTCCACTTCCACCACTCTTACCTTCTCTCTGGGGATTTCTTGCATCTCCATGATTCTTGTTCTTGTTCTCTAACTTTCTATTTCCCTGCAAAGCCTATAAGCCTGTTCAGCAAAAACTCCAGAAAGTTACTTGTGTAGCAAGTCTCCCACACACAAACCAAATATATATATTTAGATTCTCTCCCTTAGTCTCTGTAGCTAGTGTCACTTGTATATATAAAATAAACAATGTGATCCCTCCTGTCATTTACAAGTTACACTTCCTCACTGATTTATCTTTGGCTCGCACACTCTTTTTTTTTTATGAGAGACGTTTCATCATTCCCACTCGCCATTACTGACTGTCAGCAATTTATTTGAGTTGGGACATTTACGGGAAATAATATTGACAAAATGAATTGTACGTAATACCCAAATGTAACATCTTAGAACTTCTGCAAATGACAAATAAATGTCTCACATTCACAACTTTTAAAAATAGAGGATGAGATGGGGACAGTTTGTGATGTGACAATATTTTGATGTGTCAACACACACACACACACAGTCTTGCCTGAATAAAAAGGTTTAAAAAAATGACAAACTGCAGAACTAGTAAACTATGCATTTTGGATTTTATTTTCCACATAAAGTCCATGATATTAATTTACAAAAAAATATATACTATTTGCATTAAATACAGATGACTGGTTGAGAAAGAAATATGAAAATCAAGAGCTTTCCCCTTAACACTCTTCTTTCACATCTGAACTCAAATCCCTTCTTCACTCTCCCTCTTTCCAATTCTCCCCTAATTCAGAATGCCTTACCATTGTTAAGAGTACACTGACACACAATATGATCACCCCCAAAATACTGACAAAATGTATACAAACCCTCCCCACAGCCATCTCCATCTCCTAAACACTTCATAAAGATAATAGTGGTGAAACATTACAAAGAGCTCTTTCCCATCTCCTCTCTTCATCTCCTGTCTGTCCTCCTTTTTGTCCATTCTCAGGCACCATAGACACTCTCGTTACTGTAGGTCATGTATAGGAACAGGTCCTCTTCATGGTGCTCCTGTGAGGGATCAGGGTGGACAGGGACAGGGAGAGAAATAAGGATTTAAAATGGCCAAAGCAGAACTGTTGATAATAACTGAAGTATGTACACTGAATAAAACATGATATTTGAATTGTATTTGTTTACAACATAGGCAAGACCCGCGCAACACAATCTCAATGTAATGAAGTTGTCACTGACAGTGAGGGAATCCCTGGCACCTGGATCTGGCATTAGGGGGTCATGGGGGTAGGATAAAAGGTTACGTTGGTGTGCGTGTGTATTTACCTCATAGACAGCAGAGAGAGGAGAACTGGATGGGGGAAGGGAGTTGTTGACAAAAAAGAAGAGAGCTTCCTCAGGTCTCATTGACACACGCTGTCGGATAAGGAAGCACAGCTGACCCACTGAGAAAGAAAAAGAGAACGAGAGAGAGATTCAGACATTTCAAAAGAAGAGGAAGAGTGGCGCAATAGTGGAGGGGAGAGGGAAGGGAGAGAGGGAACGGGGAGAGGAGGAAGATAGAGAAGGAGAGAGGGAAGGGAAGAGGGTAAGAACAAGGTCATGAGTTAGGACAGAGGAAATAATTGTGAGAAAAAGAAACATCTCATCAGTTTCACCTGTGAGGTCAGAAGGCACAAGGTATTTCTTTTTGTCCAGGTCAGGAGCTCTCGACCTGGCAGCCCTCTCCACGATGATCTGGTTTAGGAGGGAACACAGTACTTAGTCAGTAATTACATACTGCACCATCATGTCCCATTCAACTGGAGCCAAGAAACATTGCATGCAAGGTTAACATCCATGTATTAAACCCTATCTGACCTGAGTAACACCTTACTAGCTTCCTTTCCCTTCATCCTATGCCAGGATCACTGATCAGCTGATAAACGGGATGGATAGGGTTTTTTAGGGCCTGGAAATTAATTGACAATCATATAATGAGTGTGATGTCCTTCCAGATCAGTGGCCAATGGTCATAAGAGAAAGGAGTTAAGGAAAGGATGCTATCTAACACTATTGGCAGTTATTCTGTTCACACTCACCGGAATCTTGTCGGGATGCTTTGCTCGCACCCTCTCACCCTCTGCCCTCCTCACCTCCAGTGGTACAGAGCGCTGGTACTGACTATCCATCTACAGAGACAGGTCAACAGGGGTTAACATTTGATAATACATCATATATGGCTGCATCGTTATCATTGTAACAACACTGTATCTGTACATTTGTTACTTGCAGTTATGCATATAATAATGCAAGATAAAATATGTTATTTGACGTTCTTCAAACAACATCTATTGGTACGTATATAGTCAATTTAAAAGTAAAATATAGACTAACCAGCACTGACTGTATGTGAAGCCTGGAGCCCCTTATCAGCTGTAAATACCACCCTGTCCTGATATCAAGGTACACAAGATCATGATGACATAATGGATCATGACACAAAAGCAAACTCGTCATGGAGTCAGATAGGCTATTGTATGCTGTCTTGACAACTCAACTCAAGTCTTATCTGCACTTGTTGTTAAAATAAATATTGCGATTAGATATGAAAATTGACAACAGTCTACATTGCGTGAACTCACTGACTTGCTTTCTAGTGGACGCATTAATTAGCGACACAGCTTATTTACAAACATCGTGTGATAGCCAAGGTAACGTTAGCTAAAATGTATGATCATAACAACTACAAGTTGAATTCTGCATAACTCCGTTTCTATCACAGCCAACTACAGTAGCCTCCTTTTGTGTTTTTTTCAGACAATTGCAAGGTGGCCACGTCATTATTTAGTTTTCGGCTTGGTCAGCTGAGTAGGCGAACCCTATGTTGCAAGCGGATGTTATGGCCTATCCTTATCACTGGATGAAAAATGCATTCACATGGCATCTAAAAGAGAGCCAATACCTGCCAACAATTCGACCAAAGCCGATGAGCTATTATTTATATTTTTAGGGATATATTGCTGCACGAAGTCGAAGCGAAGATAAGGAATCAACAGTCAGACACTCACCTTTCGAAAAACTGAATAAAAACAAATACAAGTGAAAATTCCACACCGATCTTTCCCACCGACTCTTCACGTAACCAACGCTATCATATAATGAGCACGACGAACAGTTATTTTGGATGAAATTATTTCAACTGATTTACATTAAATGTATTCTTAAATAGTCGACTGTTCTTACTAGCTAGCTAGATACTTATTATGCCCCAGAAACAACAACAAATACAGTAACGCCCAAGTTGAGTGATTGAGCTGAAGGAAAACGTTTTTACTCACTCCTACAGAGTTGAGGGACGGCATTTACGTTTGTTTACAATGCTCCCATTGGAGTAATAGTACTGTAGCCCGCCCCTCTGACTCGTAATTTGCTTGAATTACGTTTTAGTCAACCAATTAAATTATTGGAAAACTGGGCCAGGAGAAGCTTCCTCTACGTGCCAGACGTTGCAAAGGATTTGTCCTGTAAAAAGTACACTAAGTCAGGGCTGAAAACGTAGTTGTGTTCAGTCTATCCAAGTCCGTTGACCAGCGTTTACCAGCGCATATTGCCTACACCAAAAGTCCTTGGTGTAGGCAAAGTTCTCATGCGGTTCCAATTTTACTATTTGCTATCAAAAACAAAAGTCGGAAAATGAACAAAGTATTTCACATAGGCCTACATTAATTTACAGGTGGAGGACAATGAATAGTCATACGTATCGTCATTTATTTCCAAAGCATACTTTCTCAGTCTGCTCAACACAGACAGAACAGCTTATTTTGATCATTGTATCTCTTTTGCCATAAAACCAAATTGTGTAGGCTACATGCACAGTCCTGGAAATGTATTGTACTTACAGCCCTTTCAACATTCTTAACAATGCGCATACAACCCCTCTCTTTATCTCAGACTCTTCTGTATCTCAAAGGGGATTAAGTACCCTTGCCTGGCTACTCAAACTCCTTGCTCCAGCGAAACACTACGCCATGCCCACGGACATTAGTTTATTCTCCGCAAAGAGTCTGTATCGGAGTACCTCTCTGACGTTTTCTAGAAAGCAAACACATTCTAACCGTTCTGATTGGTCCCAGAAACCGATGGGTTGGGCCAGGGCCAGAGCACACATGGGTAAAGCGGCATTTTAAAATGTGTCATTGGCTTTGATACTCTGATTGGTTAAAGATGATCAAATCGCTGATTACTTTGTTTTGTACAACACCCCTCATTTTGATGTCACCACAAACGACTTCAACGATGGCCGTCTTAGACTTATGTATGTGCCGTCTTAGACTTATGTATGTAGCAAACATAGAGCAGCGGAAGAATTCAATTTGAGTTGTCAGCCAATAAGTACCCACCATAAAAGTAATTTATGAAAATCTTTGTAATATACACAAATAATATTGCCCTGAATATATAGAAACATTCTGTTCAAAGACAAAAATAACCTCTATTGCTAAACACTCCTGTCCACTGATATGTTGTATCATCCCCAAGTATAGTAGTTATGGAGAAACTGCTATCCTTCTCTGAGGCCAGAGGACCTCAATCCACTGATGTTCTTAGATGGCTGATTTCCAATACAGCATGTAACAGTCCATTGACATTCATTGTCAGGGTTTGATTTACAAGTCTACCCTAGACACTTCCAGGCACCTCCAAAAGCCTTCCAACTACTGTATTTACATTGGCACTCCTGTAAGTGTTAAAGGTATTCATGTCAGTCCAGTGCCTCTCTCTAAGGCACCCCCGTCTAAGGCACCGCCTCTAAAGACATTCATCCCCTTGCCGTTCATCCCCAATAAGCAGGGAAGGCCGGGAAGGACAACTCCAGTCTGAAACACTATGTTTAATCCACTGTCCAAATCCACAGGGCCACAGTAACTCCACTCCATTGATACACAGTGACTAGGATTCCCCCAGTGCAGTCAGGCAGTGGTCGGTTGATCATATTGCAGCCGTGGCTGTGGTAACTTTGAGAGCGTCCAGCAGGTTGCACTGTCGGACCCTGAGGCTGGCTATGGTTTCCAAATGGGACTCAGGAGTCCATCCTCTGTGTCTGTCTGACAGCCTGGTCCCCTCCACCCAACCTGAGGAACGACAGATAGATGTAGTGGGAGAGAGTGAGAGAGGGAAACAGGGAGAAAGAGTGGGAGAGGAAAGAAGAGGGAGAGAAGAGAAGGGAAAGAGTTTTAACAAAAAACAAATAAAAAAGCAACACATTTTAAGCACACAAAAACACTGAGGTATGGAGATGTTGTGTATTCCCACAACCAATCAGGAAGTGGGTGGTCCAGTCCTCCTTACCGTCACTGCTCTGCTGGTGGACGAGAATGACCTCAGCCTTCTCCAGGGACAGCTCGTCTGGTTGGTGGGCAACGAAGGCTCGAACGCACTGCATCTGTGTGAAGTCTGTAAGCGGGAGAGAGGGTCAGAGGTCAAATACAGCAGGGTCACGAGGGTCAAGATGTCCCCACTGTCTGGCCATGCTAGGCTGGATGGCAATATATCAATTTTTAGCCCACCTTGTGCTGCAGAGTAGTCAATAACAGGATGGGGCCTCGAGACAGCTGAGATCCAACGCAGTTTATCACCTCTGAAAGATCACAAGAAAACACACTTTTAACACAATCACACACCCCTGTGGATTAAACTACTCTCACACACACACAGGCACACACTCTCACACACACAACCCTCTGTGTCTTACTGTGTGTCGGTTCTAAGTAGCAGGGCTTTCTTGTTGAGGTGGAGGCGGAACAGGTTCTTCTGTAGAGAGTGCAGTTTGACCCGACAGTTCTCAGCACGCAGTTCTGACACTGGTGCATGGTCTATCACAGTGAACCTGCCTCCTCTAGAGCGAGGTAGGAGAAGAGGAGTGGAGTGGAGAGGAGAGTTAATAATGCCCAATGATGAGAACATTGAAAAAGTGATATCAGTCTAGATTTCCTAATGCTTGGTTTTCTTTGGTTGTTGTGTGTGTGTGTTTGTCTGAGGGTACTCACTCTTTGTGCAGCGACTGCAGCAGATAGTCATTGAAGAGGTGAAGGTAGACACTCCTCTCTGTCTCCTTCAGAGAGAAATCCATCATCTCAGTCACTGGTCCCTCTCTCACCAGCCTACGAGACTGACTGACCAGGGGAAGAGTCTACAACACACACACATATGTTAAACTCGGTTAAAGCTTGCTGTTGTACTTGTATTGTAATTTGTTATTGTGATCAGTTCAATACAGATATGTAGGGGATCGGGGGAGATGTAGTTTATTACTCACCCTGCATTCAAAGTCCACTCTGGCACTGAGAGAGACCAGTGACTCAATGCTCTTCATCTGAGTAATACTGTCATTGCTCTCCTGGATCAACTGAAGGACAGAGGGAGAGAGGGAGTGAAGAGAGATTTTTAACAACTGTGTTATCTCTTGGCTACATCATGTAACTGGGGGCAACATACCCTCTCCAGTAGCTTCAAAGCTTTGATGGCCTGAACCTCTTCCTCTGTGCCTTGGGCTGTTCTCTTCACAATGTTCTGAGACAAAAAGACAGAGAAATGGGGGGAATGAAAGATTGAGAAGGGGAGAGTGAGACCGTGTTGATTATAAGGAGTCGCACTTAAAACATACACACACACATGCACACACAAAAAAACACATACACAGTCACACACACACACACACACACACACACACACACACACACACACACGCACAGTAACACAAACACACACAAACAGTCACACAAACACAGTCACACAAACACACCTGCACAAGGAGCTTGATTCGTGTGATCCTCTGGAAGGGGAGGATGAGGAAGGAGCGAAGAGGAAGACGCTGACACAATTGACTGAGTTCCAACTTCTCCACTACCCGCCTGAACCCTTGGTTCTCATCCCTGTGAGGCAGATAGAGAGAGAGAGAAAAAAGGTGCTGTTTGTAAGTCAACGTAAACACATAGAAACGTGCAGTAATACAAAGAGTCTGTCAGAAAGAGTCTGTCCAATCAGTGAACAGTGGGGGAGGACTCACATGAGTCTCTGGTAAGTGGCATCCTGATATGATTGGTTGGTGAGGTAGGGCACGTAGACCTTCTTGAAGAGTTGACAGTGGCGAGCAATGATGTCGCACACAGTAAAGTGCATCATATCAGATTCCACCCTCTCTTCCAGCTTCAACAGAAAACTACGAGAACAACAAATACAGAGAAAGAATATGAGGTAAACATTGATAGAGAAAAACGAGAGGGGCATAGAGAGAGAGAGAGAGAGAGCCCATAGAGAGAGAGTCCATAGGGAGAGAGAGAGAGGCCTGGCATTGTTGAACTATAATAGTTCAGGATTATGGTTTTTCTCGCAGCTGAACGTCGACAGGAGTCGTCAATTATTATTATTTACAACAGAGCCCAGCTCCTGGATTTAGCACACGCAGCGCTGCTGCACCCCAGGGAAAAGTTGGATATTCCGGACGAGTTGAAAAGGCGATGGCGTGGACGCAGGGCGGGATTGAAGTGTAAGGCAAAGCGGAGGAAGTACAAGCCGGCTATACCATCTATCATTATGAGCAACGTAAGATCACTACATAACAAAATGGACGAGCTTGAGGCTCTTGTCCGTGGACAAAGGGACTATCGGGAAGCGAGCCGAATGTTTTTTACGGAGACTTTGCTGAACGATAACATCCCCATAGAGAACGTCACTATCGGCGGGTTCCGGACCATCAGAGCGGACAGGGATAGCGTCTCTTCCGGTAAGAGCAAGGGAGGGGGGCTGGCTTTATTAGTTAACAACAGATGGTGTAATCCGAGCCATATTACTCTTAAGGAAGAGTTTTGTAGCCCGGACATTGAGCTGTTAGCCGTTAGCCTGAGACCCTACTATTTGCCGAGGGAATTCATGGGGGCCATTGCTGTTATTGTTTACATCCCGCCCTCCGCGGACGCAAACACAGCCTGTGACGTCATCCACTCTGTTATCGCGAGGTTACAGACAGCGCATCCCAGTGCTTTCTTTGCCATTTCGGGGGATTTTAACCATGCATCTCTCTCTTCAACGCTGCCCACGTTCAAACAGTTCGTGAAGTGCCCAACCAGGAATAATACAACTCTGGACTTGTTATATGCTAACGTGAAGGACGCATACAACTCCACAGCACTCCCTCCCCTTGGTAGATCGGATCACAACCTTGTCCACCTCACTCCACTCTACAGGCCTTTGGTCCAACAGCAGCCTGCGACCACTAGGACCATTAGGAGATGGTCCCTGGAGGCGAATGAGGCCCTACAGGACTGCTTTGAAACAACAGACTGGGATGTGCTCTGTGAGGCTCATAGGGAGGACATCGATGGACTTACTGACTGCATAACGGACTATATTAATTTTTGTGTAGACAATTTTTGTGTGTTCACCCTCTACACCTCGGACTTCAGATATAACTCTGAAACATGCCACCTACAGAAGTTCTCGGATGACTCCGCAATTGTAGGGTGCATCAGGGGTGGGCAGGAGGAGGAGTACAGGAGCACAATCAGTGACTTTGTGTTGTGGTGTGAGCAAAACCACCTTCAGCTCAACATCAGCAAAACAAAGGAGATGGTGGTGGACTTCAGGAGAACCAAGGCACAACTGACTGCAGTCCCTATACAGGGGATGGATGTGGAAATGGTTGGGTCATAAAAGTTCCTGGGAGTCCATATGGACAATAGGCTGGAATGGGCTGGTAACACCGGGGCCCTGTACAAAAAGGGCCAGAGCCGACTCTACTTTCTGAGGAGGCTGAGGTCCTTCAACGTGTGCAGTAAACTACTGCATACCTTCTACCAGTCTGTCTGTCTTTTTTACATTGGTGTGCTGGGGAGCCAACATAAAAGCTGGTGATGCTTCTCGGGTAAATAAGCTGATCAGGAAGGCTAGCTCTGTCCTGGGGATGAGCCTTGACACTCTAGAGGAGGTGGCGGAGAGATGGATCCTGGCCAAACTGCTGGCCATCATGGACAACGTCACCCACCCTCTGCATGCCATGGTTATGACGCAGGGGAGCACCTTCAGTCACAGACTGATCCCACCACGGTGTGCCAGAGAGCGCTACAGGAGGTCCTTCCTGCCGGCGGCTATTAGACTATATAATGCCTCTCCGGGGTGCCTTGCCGTCAGCAACATAGATCTGGAACTGCTGAGGTGCTAGGACCTAGTTTAACAATTATGCATCCATCCGTGAGTAACTCTGGTCCGTAATCACTCATTCACTCAGGACTTATTTATTCATTCAGGTCTGTATATACATACTCATATACCGTTGTTATATCATATCACGTGCAATATTGCAAGTCATTCTTGGACTTAACTTACGTAGTCATTCACTCAGGAATGCATATTAGTATCCTGTCAGTTGCATCTTTTCTCATTGCTTTGAGTATATCGAATGTGCAATACGTGCAGTTATCTGCAATTAAACCCTGCGCACTAAGGACTGTATTTTAAGGGAATTACTATTATTACCCCAAATTATATCATACACACCTCTAGCTATTTAATTATCTCTTCCTGTCATTTACCTGTACAGTTTATGTAAGCATGCAAGTATTCACTTACCTGTAAATACAACTGTATATTTACCTGTACAGCTAATTTAACCATGCAAAATGTTCACTTACCTGTTAATTTAACCAGTCTGTCTATTAAGTAAACTATTATTACCCTCGCTCATATCATATGCATTTTTAGCTATTGAAGTATTTCTCTGCCATCGACCTGTATAGTATAGTTAACCATCCAACATCCACCAATGTATAGTGTACATATTCAGCCAACCACCCATACTATGCAATGTCTTTTTATAGCTTTTTTGCACTCCAGATACCTTGTATTTCTATACTTTTTCATACTGCCGCTCTATGTATCATGTACCGTGTATCTGTCTTTTGTGTATTTTCATTCTGGCATTTTGCATCTGCCCTGTGTTTTGTTGTAGCTGCTTGACAAAGACATTTCCCCCTCGGGGATCAATAAAGTACCTACCTATCTATCTATCTATCTATCTATCTATCTATCTATCTATCTATCTATCTATCTATCTATCTATCTATCTATCTATCTATCTATCTATCTATCTATCTATCTATCATGGACAGCTGTGCGCTGGCAGCATGCTATGTTGCTGCCTGCCACAAGTTGAGGGACAGTGCCTGACATATTTAATGCCTTACATTTTTCCTATGTTGTTATTTTGTTCTTTGATGTAATTATAAAAAATAAATAAAATAAAAGGATGTATGATACTTTGGCAATATGTACATTGTTTGAATTGAATTGAGAGAGCATAGAGAGAGAGAGAGAGAGAGAGAGAGAGAGAGAGAGAGACGATACAGAGAGAGAGAGCCCATAGAGAAAGAGAGCCCATAGAGAGAGAGCCCATAGAGAGAGAGAGACCCCATAGAGAGAGAGAGCCCATAGAGAAAGAGAGCCCATAGAGAAAGAGAGCCCATAGAGAGAGAGCCCATAGAGAGAGAGAGACCCCATAGAGAGAGAGCCCATGGAGAGAGAGAGAGAGATCCCATAGAGAGAGAGAGAGCCTATAGAGAGAGAGAGAGAGCCTATAGAGAGAGACACCCCATAGAGAGAGACCATAGAGAGAGAGAGAGATCCCATAGAGAGAGATATCGCCCATAGAGAGAGAGAGCCTATAGTGAGAGAGAGCCTATAGAGAAAGAGTCCATAGAGAGAGAGTCCATATAGAGATAGATCCTATAGAGAGAGAGAGCACATATAGAGAGAGCCCATAGAAAGAGAGAGAGACAATAGAGAGAGAGAGAGCCCATAGATAGAGAGAGCCCATTGAGAGAGAGAGCCTATAGAGAGAGAGAGAGCCCATAGAGAGAGAGAGCCCATAGAGAGAGAGAGAGCCCATAGAGAGAGAGAGAGCCCATAGAGAGAGAGAGAGCCCATAGTGAGAGAGAGCCTATAGAGAGAGAGCCCATATATAGAGATAGCCCATAGATAGAGAGTCCATATAGAGATAGATCCTATAGAGAGAGAGAGCACATATGGAGATAGAGCCCATAGAAAGAGAGAGCCAATAGAGAGAGAGAGAGCCCATAGAGAGAGAGAGAGCCCATAGAGAGAGAGAGCCCATAGAGAGAGAGAGCCCATAGAGAGAGAGAGAGCCCATAGAGAGAGAGAGCCCATAGAGAGAGAGAGAGAGAGCCCATAGAGAGAGAGAGAGCCCATACAGAGAGATAGCCCATAGATAGAGAGAGCCTATAGAGAGAGAGCCCATAGATAGAGATAACCCATAGATAGAGAGAGCCCATAGAGAGAGAGTCCATAGTGAGAGAGAGCCCATAGCGAGAGAGAGCCCATAGCGAGAGAGAGCCCATAGAGTGAGAGAAAGCCCATAGAGAGAGAGAGAGCCCATAGAGAGAGAGAGGCCATAGTGAGAGAGAGAGCCCATAGTGAGAGAGAGCCCATAAAGAGAGATAGCCCATAGAGCGAGAGAGAGCCTATAGAGAGAGAGCCCATAGAGAGAGAGAGCCCATAGAGAAAGAGAGAACCCATAGAGCGAGAGAGAGCCCATAGAGAGAGAGGAAATAGAGAGAGACAGCCTATAGAGCGAGAGAGAGCCCATAGAGAGAGAGTCCATAGAGAGAGAGAGCCCATAGTGAGAGAGAGCCTATAGAGAGAGAGCCCATATATAGAGAGTCCATATATAGAGATAGATCCTATAGAGAGAGAGAGCACATATGGAGATAGAGCCCATAGAAAGAGAGAGCCAATAGAGAGAGAGAGAGCCCATAGAGAGAGAGACCCATAGAGAGAGAGAGCCCATAGAGAGAGAGAGAGCCCATAGAGAGAGAGAGAGAGAGAGAGAGAGAGCCCATAGAGAGAGAGAAAGCCCATAAAGAGAGATAGCCCATAGATAGAGAGAGCCTATAGAGAGAGAGCCCATAGATAGAGATAACCCATAGATAGAGATAACCCATAGATAGAGAGAGCCCATAGAGGGAGAGTCCATAGTGAGAGAGAGCCCATAGCGAGAGAGAGCCCATAGCGAGAGAGAGCCCATAGAGTGAGAGAAAGCCCATAGAGAGAGAGAGAGCCCATAGAGAGAGAGAGGCCATAGTGAGAGAGAGAGCCCATAGTGAGAGAGAGAGCCCATAAAGAGAGATAGCCCATAGAGCGAGAGAGAGCCTATAGAGAGAGAGCCCATAGAGAGAGAGAGCCCATAGAGAAAGAGAGAGCCCATAGAGAAAGAGAGAACCCATAGAGAGAGAGAGAACCCATAGAGAGAGAGAGAGAGCCTATAGAGAGAGCGAGAGCCCATAGAGAGAGAGAGAGCCTATAGAGAGAGAGAGAGAGAGCCCATAGAGAGAGAGAGAGCCCATAGAGAGAGAGAGAGCCCATAGAGAGAGAGAGAGCCCATAGAGGGAGAGTCCATAGTGAGAGAGAGCCCATAGCGAGAGAGAGCCCATAGCGAGAGAGAGCCCATAGAGTGAGAGAAAGCCCATAGAGAGAGAGAGAGGCCATAGTGAGAGAGAGAGCCCATAGTGAGAGAGAGAGCCCATAAAGAGAGATAGCCCATAGAGCGAGAGAGAGCCTATAGAGAGAGAGCCCATAGAGAGAGAGAGCCCATAGAGAAAGAGAGAGCCCATAGAGAAAGAGAGAACCCATAGAGAGAGAGAGAACCCATAGAGAGAGAGAGAGAGCCTATAGAGAGAGCGAGAGCCCATAGAGAGAGAGAGAGCCTATAGAGAGAGAGAGAGAGAGCCCATAGAGAGAGAGAGAGCCCATAGAGAGAGAGAGAGCCCATAGAGAGAGAGAGAGCCCATAGAGAGAGAGAGAGCCCATAGAGAGAGAGAGCCCATAGAGAGAGAGAGCCCATAGAGAGAGAGAGACCATAGAGAGAGAGCCCATAGAGAGAGAGACCATCAAGAAAGAGTCCATAGAGAGAGAGAGCCCATAGAGAGAGAGAGCCTATAGAGAGAGTCCATAGAGAGAGAGTCCATAGAGAGAGAGAGAGCCCGTAGTGAGAGAGAGAGCCCATAGATAGAGAGCCTATAGAGAGAGCGTCCATATAGAGAGAGAGCCCATAGATAGAGAGCCCATAGAGAGAGAGAGAGCCCATAGAGAAAGAGAGAACCCATAGAGAGAGAGAGAGAGCCTATAGAGAGAGAGAGAGAGAGCCCAAAGAGAGAGAGCCCATAGAGAGCGAGAGAGCCCATAGAGAGAGAGAGAGCCCATAGAGAGAGAGAGAGAGCCCATATAGAGAGAGAGAGCCCATAGAGAGAGAGAGCCCATAGAGAGAGAGAGCCCATAGAGAGAGAGAGACCATAGAGAGAGAGCCCATAGAGAGAGACCATCAAGAAAGAGTCCATAGAGAGAGAGCCCATAGAGAGAGAGAGCCTATAGAGAGAGAGAGCCTATAGAGAGAGAGAGCCTATAGAGAGAGTCCATAGAGAGAGAGAGTCCATAGAGAGAGAGAGAGCCCGTAGTGAGAGAGAGCCCATAGAGAGAGAAAGCCCATTGATAGAGAGAGCCCATAGAGAGAGAGCCCATAGAGAGAGAGAGCCCATAGGGAGAGAGAGCCCATAGGGAGAGAGAGCCCATAGGGAGAGAGAGCCCATAGGGAGAGAAAGCCCATTGATAGAGAGAGCCCATAGAGAGAGATCCTATAGAGAGAGAGAGAGCACATATAGAGATAGAGCCCATAGAAAGAGAGAGAGCCCATAGAGAGAGAGAGAGCCCATGGAGAGAGAGAGAGCCCATGGAGAGAGAGAGAGCCCATGGAGAGAGAGAGAGCCCATGGAGAGAGAGCCCATGACTTTCAGCCTGTAAGTTTGCTAGTTTGATTAACAAACAAATAAGTTCAAGTCCTCTCACCTGTGGCTGATGTTTCGGACATCGGCCAGCCTGGAAAACAGCCAGTTTTTATCCTGAGTATGCAACATCTCCGCCAGCTGCTTAGACTTGACAAAGTGGTCCACCACGATGTCCAGACTACAACAGTACGACGCTTCCGAAGTTACAACCTCAAACTGCACCTGACAGGAAGAATAGAGGAAGAGGAGAGGGGGAGATTACAGGCACTGTTCCGACTACCCCGACAACCCACAGATCCAGGCTCCAGAAAATCAACATTAGCTACTAGGCCCCTGGCAAATGTCATCATCAACATCGCTGGTTGAAGGGTCTGTGTTCGTTTTTGTTTACCTCCTGCAGGCGTCTCTGCTCGTCAGTCAGCTCCCCAAACTCAGCACTGTTCCTGACCTCAGGGATCTCCTGCCACAGGCTGGGGGACTGGGTGAGGGAGATGGAGAGGCGTGGAGAGGAAGGCCTGGCAGGGGGGGCCTGGGGGGCCGGGTGGATCTGGGGGGCCTGGGGCGACTGTGGGTGTAGGGGCAGGAACTTGGCACTGGTGCCACTGGAGGTAGAGCCAGAGTGCGACAGAGAGTGGGGGTGGATGACTGGGGGGAGACGGGGTAAGGGTCTGCGGGCAGGAGGGAGCGAGGGGGCCAGGGAGGAGGGTACAGGGTACAGGGGGACAGGGAGCTCCTCATAGATGGAGAGTGCGTCAGAGCAAGACTGACTGAGGATCTCCCTGTTCTGAGCCGTCTCGCTGTACTGCTGGTAGAGCTGGGAATCTGAGAGGGGGTGGGGGAGAGGAGGTAGGGAGGTTGAGGCGAGAAGGAAAGAGAGAGAGATGAGGAGAGGTGGAGGAGAGGCAAAGAGAGGGGACAGGAGAGATGAGGAGAGGTGGAGGGGAGGCAAAGAAAGGGGATGAGAGAGGTGAGGAGAGGTGGAGGGGAGGTGGAGGGGAGGCAAAGAGGGGATGAGAGAGATGAGGAGAGGTGGAGGGGAGGTGGAGGGGAGGCAAAGAGAGGGGACAGGAGAGATGAGGAAAGGTGGAGGGGAGGTGGAGGGGAGGCAAAGAGAGGGGACAGGAGAGATGAGGAGAGGTGGAGGGGAGGCAAAGAGAGGGGACAGGAGAGATGAGGAGAGGTGGAGGGGAGGCAAAGAGAGGGGATGAGAGAGATGAGGAGAGTGGAGGGGAGGCAAAGAGAGGGGACAGGAGAGATGAGGAGAGGTGGAGGGGAGGCAAAGAGAGGGGACAGGAGAGATGAGGAGAGGTGGAGGGGAGGTGGAGTGGAGGCAAAGAGAGGGGACAGGAGAGATGAGGAGAGGTGGAGGGGAGGTGGAGTGGAGGCAAAGAGAGGGGACAGGAGAGATGAGGAGAGGTGGAGGGGAGGCAAAGAGAGGGGACAGGAGAGATGAGGAGAGTAAGAGAGAGAAAAGTTAAGACAGGGACAGAATGGGTATAGAGGAAGAGGACGAGTGAGAGAGAGGCAGAGAAAGAGAGCAAAGGACAAAGTGGAAGACAGGAAGAGGACAGTGAGAAGAAAAACAGTTAGGGGGAGAAATATCAAGAGAGGGAAGGTAGAGAGAGACAGAGAAGTGGGTTAGCCAGAGTGTATGGTTTGCATTTTACATTCCCCCTACATACACTTCTTTGAATGCTATGTTGTAGCAGCAACAGCTGGTTTTTATTGGAGTTAAGAGATATGAATACCTGCACAAACCTGCCTGTGGCACTGGAGCGCATGCACAAACACACACACACACACACACATACACACAGACGACTGCCCCTCATAGGCCTGCAAACCTGCTGGTATGTTTAAATGATGAAAATGAAATCCTACAGTTTATAGGTTCCATGGAGGAAACCTACAACATGTTTGAACTGGAAAACAATCTGGGAAAATATAGAAAGGGATAAAGCGTGCACTGTTAACACGAGTAAGCCATTCACAGGAAGAAGTCTGTCTTGGGACTCACAGTACACTGCTATACAGCCATATCTAGTCCCAGGTTCAATCTGTCTGTGGACACGTTTGTTTAACAGCACCTTTACTGGCAGATGAAAGTATCTTGTTTTATTTTACTGACTTTTTCATTTTAAATTGCAAGGATCGTAGTTAAACCTAGAAATAAATGTGCCTTCACAGATTCCATACCTACATACAGTAGTCATAAACACAGACTAGCTCTCTCTGCTCATTGTAGCATATAAGTTGCTATTGAGCTAACATTATTATCTTATTATTACATATAAAATACATTTCACATTTCAGAGACGTGGATGTGTGAAAGTGGATGTGCGTGCCACAGGGATGAAGGACAGAAAATAGAGGTAGAGCAGTAGAGCAGAGATACTCACTGTAAAATTTGGAGTTCCTCCTAGCCATTCCGTTGGTATCCATGACGTTCCTGGACAGAGTGAGAGGCATGAGTCAGGACAGGGAATCGTACACACTTCATCTACAGAAGTAGTGTGGTGCATTTTATCTCTACTATTTTTACTCAGGCACTAACTAACACAGCCTAGTGTTAGGGTTAAATGGCAGGCAACAGTATATATAGATTGTATATATATTGTATATAGATTTTCTATTTTTCTATTGTGTTTTTGACTATGTTTTGTTTATTGTGTAACTCTGTGTTGTTTTTGTCGCACTGCTTTGCTTTGTCTTGGCCAGGTCGCAGTTGCAAATGAGAACTTGTTCTCAACTGACCTACCTGGTTAAATAAAGGTGAAATAAAAAAAATAAAAAAATAAAAAACAGATCTAACTGTACTCATTGCAGGCATGACATCAAAAGACTGACTCTATACATGGCAAGTGGCCATAAAATATGACAATATAATAAAAACGCACTGTCACTGTGGTAGCCCAGTGCACTAACATAACACATTTGTCTATCACAGTGCCATCCGTTTTGTCACCAAAGCCCCATACACTACCCACCACTGCGACCTGTATGCTCTCGTTGGCTGGCCTTCAATATATATTCGTCGCCAAACCCACTGGCTCCAGGTCATCTATAAGTCTTTATTAGGTAAATCCCCGCCCTATCTCAGCTCACTGGTCACGATAGCAACACCCACCCGTAGCATGCGCTCCAGCAGGTATATCTCACTGGTCACCCCCAAAGCCAACACCTCCTTTGGCCGCCATTCCTTCCAGTTTGCTGCTGCCAGTGACTGGAACGAATTGCAAAAATCATTGAAGCTGGAGGTTCCTATCTCCTTCAATAACTTTAAGCATCAGTTGTCAAAGCTGCTTATCGATCACTGCACCTGTATATAGCCCTTCTGTAAATAGCCCACACTACTACCTCATCCCCATATTTATTTTTGTTATTTTCACAAATCTTGCACTCCAGTATATCTATTTGCACACCCTTCATTCCTGTGTTAATGATGATAATCTGTAATTTATTCCACCACTATGGTCTATTTATTGTCCTACCTCCTAACCTTACTTCATTTTGCACTACATTTTGCACTCTGTATATAGATTTTCTATTGTGTTTTTGACTATGTTTGTTTACTGTGTAACTCTGTGTTGTTTTTGTCGCACTGCTTTGCTTTGTCTTGGCCAGGTCGCAGTTGCGAATGAGAACTTGTTCTCAACTGACCTACCTGGTTAAATAAAGGTGAAAAAAAAAAAAAAAAAAAACATGCCCCCTCCCCCTGCTATCTTCTACTCACCTCATGTCTCCATCTCCCCAGTTGAAGCTCACCACCTCCTCATCATCTGGAAGCAGAACATATCGGTTCCAGTGTAGTCCAGAGAGATAGAGCAACATAACCAATAATGTAATATACTATGGCTGAGAACAGCTCAGCCCAATATGGCCTACAGATCAGAACAGGCAGAGCTGTTTTGGTTACAGAAACAAGGTTTGTTTGCTAAACTCCCCTGGCTGCGCTCCTCTCTAGGTGGTGTACTCTAAACAGAACGTACTGAAGTGAAGACAGAGCTGGGATAGAATGGACAGAAGAGTCAAGGAGGAGGAATGCGTTCTAGTTCCAGACACTCTAAACCCAGCATATTTATTGCGAGATTCTGGAATTGCCACACTGTCCCCACCGCCACATTCCTCCTCCCTTACTCCCGCCCACTTGGCAGTTTCTTGTAAGTCTCCTCATAAAATCACTTCAATGAACTGATGATGAAATTGACACCTCCCACATGAAAAAATATTATAGTTTACTATAGAATACTACAGTGCTTCTGTAATAAACTGTAGAATACTATACTACACACTGTAGTACCCCTCGATCATGTGTAGTACTTACTACAGAATGTTGTAGTATACTATAGTAAATACTACAGTATTATCCAGGGGAAAAACACTGGTGTAAATACTACAGTAATGTCCACAAAACCACTACAGTCAGCAAAAACACTACAGTAAATACTGCAGTATACTACAATTCGAAAAAATGCTACATTAATTATTTTAGTATATACTACGGTTACTTTAGTTAAATGTAAATACTACAGTATATTACAGTATACTACAGTAAATAATACAGTATTCCATGTAGTCCGGAAAAACACTACAGCGAATACTACAGTAAAGTCTGCAAAAACCCTACAGTGAATACTTAAGTAATAAGGCCCGAGGGGGAGTGGTATATGGCTAATATACCATAGCTAAGGGCCATATACCACAAACCCCTGAGGTACCTTACTGCTATTATAAACTCATTACCAATGTAATTAGAACAGTAAAAAGTACTTTTTTGTCATACACATGTTAGACAGTCTGATATACCACGACATTCAGACAATCAGCATTCAGGGCTCGAACCACCCGGTCTATAATATAGTATTTATACCATAGTATAACATAGTATTTTTTAATGTGGGTATCAATAACTAATAATTAACGTTTGTTTGTAGAACAGTCTTCAAATAAGAAAGTGTGAACTCTTCTGTCTGGCGTTCTAAAAGATTAGGTTAGGTTGACAAAATTTGATGATTTGAGATTATCATGAAATTAGTACTAATTAATTAATTAGTATTAAGATCATAATTTGGTTAATCTAATGTTAATCTATGTTAGGTGTTAAGATGCTTTTCTCTTGATTTATTCCTCTGTCTCTTTCTGTCTGTTTCACCTGACGCGTGGAATATTCTCGTTCTGCGATCCCTCGCATCTCCTCCTTCTTTTTTTTCCTCGTTTCTTCTTTCTGCTGTCTTGCGGAACCCCCGAACATCGGTGCCGAAATCTTGGAAACTACAAATGCTCTTCACCCCCCCTCCTCCCTTTTTTTTACTATCTTCCTTGCCCTCCCCCATCCTCTCCTCTTCCCCTCCTACCCTCTTCTCCTCCTCCTCTTCCACTTTCCCCATGTCCTTGGTCCCATCCTCTGTCCTCATTTCCTGCTTCCCCTCTACCACACTATTCTCTTCCCCCTCTCCCACAGTCCTCTCTTTCTCCCCTTCTTCCTCCATCTGTTCTTCTATGGTGGTAATAGGTTGTTCTGAGTCAGGGTTGTATATAAGGCTTGGGCAGCTGATTGGTTTGTACAGGGTGTTGCTCACAGAGAGAAACAGATCTTCCTCTTTCTGGGCATTCGCTTGTTTCTCTGCATACAGTATCTGAAGCTCGTCCCCAACTTCACCCCCTTTCTCCATCTCACCCTCATCCTCTGTCACCATCTCTACCTGGATATGTATGTGACTGTCTGTTTGTCTGTCCGTACACACATTGTTACCCTCCACTTCCTCTCCCTGTCTGTCTGTAGGTGTGTCACCATGAGTAGTGTCTAGGGTCATGGCAGCATGCGTGTCTGTGTGTGCGCAACCACCAAGCGAAGCTGTGAGAGCCTCAGCATGCATGTCTGCTAGTTTCTCCTCTGTACCTCTCTCATCCTCCAACTGCTCTGCCTCCCGCTCAGCCAGCTCCGCCTCCTCCGACTTCCTCCCACGCTTCGTCCGCTTCTGAACCGTGGCGTAGACGGGCGTCTCATCCTTTTCTTCCTCTATTTCCTCTTCTACCCTCTCGTTCCCTCTCTCAGTCTGGCTGACCTCTTGACCTCCGAGCTCCGAGCTGCCAAGGATCTCGCTCAATACGTTTTTGGCCCACTTCATGTGTGGGGCCTGAGAGTGGCGCTTGGCGTCCTCTTCTGTGCTCCAGGCTCCACTTATACGGATCTGGATGGCCGCAGCTTCCTCTGGGCACATCACTCCAGGGTTATTCTGGTCAGAGGTGGCTTGGTCAACTACAAAGATCCCATGGTGGTGGTACTCTCCACTGGGGTGTGAATATGGACCCATCTCTGGTTCTGTCCTCCTTCTGTCTGTTGTTTCTGTGTACTCTTTATGTCTTTCTCTCCACTCTTTGAGGAGTTTCTCGGTCTCAGAGTTCCTCCTTTGGTCTATTTCAGCGCATGGGTTTTCCTCCATGACCTTCAGTCGTTCTCCACTCTCTCGTTCTAGGGTGGCGTGAGTGACGTCCACTATGGAGCTCTCTTCTGTGTCTGTTCTCTCCTCCTTTGGTACGTGGATCTCATCCCTCACTCTTTTTATCTCATTCTCTGCCCCTTGGTCTCCATCTCTGGAAGGGTCATCATGATGGGGGTGTGTGATGTCTTCACTGTCACTATGACCATATCCAGGATTTGGATTGGTCCGCTCTGATTCCATGTCACCCAGGACTTCTGTCTGATTGGGTTTTGACCTGGGCAGTGTTTGTCCAATCACACAGAACACGTAGGTGGGTTGCTTCTTCCCCTTTCCGTCATTCACCTCTCCCTCCAATGCATCTTCCTTTTGCTCTGTCAGCTCTTCTGTTCTTTCTCTCTCTCTTTCATGTCTTCTCCCTCCACCTCTCTCCATCTCTCCCTCGCTCCCCTGAAAGCCAACAGGTTGCCTGGCAACATGATTAGTGACCCCAACTTCCAAGAATTCCTTGCAGTCCTCAAACTCCTCTTCTCCACCGCTGGACACAGTGATAAAGCCATCCTCAGAGGAAGGGATTCTATCCCTCTCTCCTTCCCACTCTCTCTCACTTCCTCCCTTGCTCTCGGAGCGTGCATTTCTATCGCTTCCTCCTTCTTCCTCTCTGTCCCCCTCTGTGTTATCTGTCACATTCTCTCTCTCTGTCTCCCTGTCCCTCCGCCAGTGTTCCTCTCTCTCTCCATCGCTATAAGTCTGGTGTTCCTTTCCTCTGCTATCACTCCTTCTCCAGGCTTCTGTCTCATAGTCTTCATCTACATTTAACTCTATCTCTGTTTCTCCCCCTCTCTCCAAATACCTCTCTCTCACTCCCTCCTTCTCAGTTTCTCTCTCTCCATCTATGGACGCTCTTCGGTCCACTGACCTGTCCTCTTGGCCTTCTCCGTCTGTCTTCCTCTCTTTTTCTCTGCCTATCCTCTGTTCCACGGATCTGTCCTCTTCTTCTCTTCTCTCTCTCCGTCTGTCAGTGTGCCTAGCTCCTTCTCTCTCTAAAACCTCATCCTTTAGAGAGGAGGAGTCTTTGTCATATCTGACCCTCTGTGGTTCTAACCACATCTTCCTCTGCTCAGGGTGCCTCTCCTCCTCTCTTTCTGCTCTACCCCTCACTCTATCGCTACGCTCTCTCTGCCCCCTGTCCACATCCTTCTCTCCCTCTGACTCTTTCTCTTCATTACTTTTTCTTCCTCTCTTTATATCACTGCTCCATTCTCCGCGGCTCTGGAATCGTGGTGGAACCCTTGGGGCTGTCTCAATCGGCGATCGGCTACCTCCGTCTTCTCCTCCCTCCCTTTTGGGATGGGTCTCTCTGTCCCTCTTCTCCCTGCGCCGCCTCTCTTCATCCTCCCCCTTGGAATATCTGTCCCTCTCTCTGAATCTCTCTCCGTCCATCCGCTTCTCTCTCTCTCCTGTTACATTAGGCTGTGTTCCCTCCCTCTCTTTCTCCAGGTCCCTCCTTTCCCTTGGTCTGTCCTCTCGCCTGCCACCTTCTCTCACCCCATCCCTCTCTCTCTCCACTTCCCTCGCTTTTCTCCTGTCCCTCTCTCTGTATCTCTCCATGTCCCTCTCTCCATCCCTATCCCTGCCTCCGTCCCTCTCTCTCTGTCTATAAGCATCTCTCCCTCCATCCCTCTCTCTGTATATCTCCACTCCTCTCCATTTCTGTCTCTCCTTCTCTTTCTCCCTCACTCTATCCCATGCTGCGTTCCTGTCATTGTCCCCCTCACTTTTATTGTGCAGATGTTTCAGTTCTCTTCTGTTGTCATCCCTCACTCTCTCTTTCCACTTCTCTCCATCACTGTCTCCCTCACTCCTGGTGTCCCTCTGTCCCTCTCTATATCCTTCCCTCCTTCCATCCCTGCCCTCTCTATCCGAATAGTTCTGTGAATCTCCCTCTCTCCCTCTAACCTCCCTTTCTCCCTGCCAGAGTTTTGGCCTCTCTCTCTCTCCATCCATATACCTCTCTCTTTTGCTCCATAGGTCCTTTCCCTTTGAGTCCCTCTCTCTCCTCCTCTCTTTGAAATCTGGCTCCGTTTCCCTCGCTCTCTCCCTCCGTCTCACTGTCTGATCATCCATCGGCCTCCCTCCATTTTTCTCTCCCTCCTCCTTTGCCCTGATTATTTCCCTCTCTCTCTCCCTCTCTCTCTCCCTCTCTCTGTACCTTTGTAAGTCCCTCTCTGCATCTCGATACCGCTGTATCTGTGCTGCAGTCTCTCGTTCTCTCTCCCTGTCGTCCATCTCTGTTCCCTTCTGTCTCTCCAATTGTCTCGTTCCTTCTTCCTCCACAAATGCACTCATTCTTCTGCCTCTCTCTTTGCTATGTTTAATCATTCTAGGAAACGTGTCTCCTTTCTCTCGCTCCTTTTCTCTGTCTCTGTCGTTTACAATCTCCAGGTTTAAATGAGGTCTTCCGTTGGCATGTCTCTCTCCCGCTCTTTCTCTCTCTCTCCATTCCCTTTCCTCCTCCCTCCCTCTGGATATGGGGGCACAGTCCTTCGCTCTGTTCCTCTCTCTTGGTCCATGTTCCATCTCTTTCCTTCTATTTCTTGTTTTGTCCTTCAATCTCTCCATTTCTCTTTCTCTCCTCCATTCCTCCTCTCTGATCCTCTCCCTCTCTCTGTCTGTCCGGGCCATAGTTCCAGGTCTGGGACTTGTTTCGCGGGAGATCTGGCTGATTGACTGAGGGTTCCGGTCAGAAGCGTTTTGATTGGATGGATGAAATGTGTCAAAGGGAGTCAGATTGGGGCGTTGGGTCCCCATAGTAACATACTTTTTTCAGAACCTGAAAGATGGTAATATTCTCTCATTAACTTTTAATTCATCACAATCTGGACATTCTGCAAGGATACTGCTACAACCAATAGAATCACTTGAAGTAGCAACACTTTCAATCACTAAATAGAGATAAATGAAAATGGAAGGTTAAGAACAGCATTAGGCCCATTTTGGCCCTCGAACACTGATGATGAATAGTGGCCTAGTGTCTTTACCAGCCCTGACCAACACATCACTATTCATTTATTCAACTGGGTAGTAAAAAAATGAGGGGAAGATACTGTAACTACGATACAACACAAGTCCAAAATGGTATAACTGTGGGTGTTATGATGATAAGAATCACAGGCAACAATATGTTTATGCGACCAGTTTGAGACCACAGCGTCACAACCTCACACTTTAAAAAGTCCCACAATAGCCAACCCTCAATACACTTTAACTTAATGGATTCTACTGCTACTTGCTTGACTTAATTTAAAGGGAAAATCCACTCAAAAACAATATTTTGGTTACCCTTTAAGCTTGGATCAGCAAGTATCTATACAACAACAGAGCCAACATAAAAGTGTTGTAGAAAATGACAGAAACAGCCCAGCAGATTATGTGACACCTGAAAACACTGATTTATTGAACGCAGCACAGCACACATCTGCATAGCACAGTCCACATAACATCGCTCAACACACCAACTAACCCTAAAACAGGACTGCCTTACACACAATGAAAACACACATGTAACACATAAACCACTAGACAAATTAGCCATGAATCAATGTTAGAACTGTGGAATGACTGGTAGATCAGCAGAGAAACACAGTAAAGAGATCTGAGGGACTCACCTGAGTTTAGTATGCTGGGTCGGTCTAGTCTCTCTTCTCTCTGCAGCTTTTAGTTAGTTCAGTAGTGTGAACATACAAGGATTGCACAACACAAGCAATCCTCCCTCCTCTCCAGATCTGCTGGGGGAGGGGGGCGGGGTCAGAGAGGCGAGCAAAGTTCTACTTCAACTTTAATCCAATCCTGACCCTCTGTCTCTCTCTGCATCTGCTTTCTTCTCAATCTGTCTGTCCCTCTAAAAAAACTAATGTTTAAGCCTCAACCTCTCCCCTCTGCTATTCACTCTCCTTCTCTCTCTCTCGCTGTTTCACCCCTCCTCCCTCCTTCCCTGCTCAAATTCCCAAACAAGTCTGAACAGATTGACACTTGTCTTCTCCCTCCTCTGGTTCTCTCTGTCTTGTCTTCACAGCCACTGTTAATGAACAGAGGAATCTGGACACATCAAACAAAAGGCCGCTGACTGTATCCCACAAATCAATCTGTTCTCCTTTGTCCCACACTGACGTGATCAGTTACTGTTGACTCCAAGATAAAGCTTGCCGACTCACTTTCTCTCTCTCCTGCTCCATTCCTCTCTCACCAAAAGCAGGAAGTACACCTCCTGGGTGTCTCTCCCTTGTCTGTGATTGGTTGACGCAGGATAGCCGGGTGTGTCTGCACAGCACACTTAAGGCAGGTAAGGGCTGTAGATCCTAGAACCAAGAAAGGGGGAGGGGAGGCAAAGAGGAGTGAGAACACACTCACACTGCGACTCAGCAAACAAACCCAGCCTGCGCAGGTGTATAATAACTTCCCTAACATTCCCTGGAGATTGGTAAAGTGGGAAGGAACTTCAAGTTCCACAGAAAAGGAAAGCTTGTTCATCAGATCACAGTAACAGGATTGGATGATGACAGAAAAGATGGACTTATACACGTCAGCTGTACTGTCTGTCATTACAAATATCGATGATTAAATATGTAAAAATTGTATTTTTATTTTCCATAAGGAATTACTGGAATCTGTAAGATTATTAAATAATGTAAAATCATGTAAATCCACAAGATAAAGTTGGAGGCCACGTACGCCTCCAACTCAATCATCAGGTTTGCAGATGACACAACAGTAGTAGGCCTGATTACCAACAATGACGAGACAGCCTACAGGGAGGAGGTGAGGGCCCTAGGAGTGTGGCGCCAGGAAAATAACGCAGTGGAGCAGGTGGAGCAGGCTTCAAGTTCCTCGGCGTACACATCACTGACGATCTGAAATGGTCCACCCACACAGACAGTGTGGTGAAGAAGGCTCAACAGGGCCTCTTCAACCTCAGGATGCTGAAGAAATTTGGCTTGGCACCTAAAACCCACACAAACTTTAACAGATGCACAGTTGAGAGCATCCTGTCGGGCTGTATCACCGACCGGTACGGCAACTGCACCGCCCGCAACCGCAGGGCTCTCCAGATGGTGGTGCGGTCTGCCCAACGCATCACCGGAGGCAAACTATCTGCCCTCCAGGACACCTACATCACCCGATGTCACAGGAAGGCCAAAAAGATAATCAAGGTCAACAACCACCCGAGCCACTGCCTGTTCACCACTCTATCATCCAGAAGCTGAAGGTCAGTACAGGTGCATCAAAGCTGGGACCGAGAGATTGAAAAACAGCTTCTAGGCCATCAGACTGTTAAATAGCCATCACTAGGCGGCTTCCACCAGTTTACATAACCCTGCACCCTATATACATAGACTTTAAATGACAGGCCACTTTAATAATGGAACACTAGTCACTTTAATAATGTTTACATATTTTTGCTTTACTCATCTAGAGCCTGAGAAGGGAGATTTGACATTTTTTATTTATTTATTTAACCTTTATTTAACTAGACAAGTCAGTTAAGAACTAATTTGTATTTACAATGACGGCCTACCAAAAGGCAAAAGGCCTCCTGCAGGGATGGGGGCTGGGATTCAAAATATAAATAAATTAAATAAAAATATAGGACATAACACATCACGACAAGAGAGACAACACTACATAAAGAGAGACCTAAGACAACTACATAGCATGGCAGCAACACATGACAACACAGCATGGTAGCAACACAACATGACAACAACATGGTAGGAACACAACATGGTAGCAGCACAAAACAGGGTACAAATATTATTGGGCACAGACAACAGCACAAAAGGCAAGAAGGTAGAGACAACAATACATCAAGCAAAGCAGCCACAACTGTCAGTAAGAGTGTCCATGATTGAGTCTTTGAATGAAGAGATTGAGATAAAACTGTCCAGTTTCAGTGTTTGTTGCAGCTTGTTCCAGTCGCTAGCTGCAGCCAACTGAAAAGACGAGCGACCCAGGGATGTGTGTGCTTTGGGGACCTTTAACAGAATGTGATTAGCAGAACAAGTGTTGTATGTGGAGGATGAGGGCTGCAGTAGATATCTCAGATAGGGGGGAGTGAGGCCTAAGAGGGTTTTATAAATACGCATCAACCAGTGGGTCTTGCGACGGGTATACAGAGATGACCAGTTTACAGAGGAGTATAGATTGCAGTGATGTGTCCTATAAGGAGCATTGGTGGCAAATCTGATGGCCGAATGGTAAAGAACATCTAGCCGCTCAAGAGCACCCTTACCTGCCGATCTATAAATTACGTCTCTGTAATCTAGCCTGGGTAGGATGGTCATCTGAATCAGGGTTAGTTCGGCAGCTGGAGTGAAAGAGGAGCGATTACGATAGAGGAAACCATGTCTAGATTTAACTTTAGCCTGCAGCTTTGATATGTGCTGAGAGAAGGACAGTGTACCATCCAGCCATACTCCCAAGTACTTGTATGAGGTGACTACCTCAAGCTCTAAACCCTCAGAGGTAGTAATCACACCTGTGGGGAGAGGGGCATTTTTCTTACCAAACTACATGACCTTTGTTTTGGAGGTGTTCAGAACACGGTTAAGGGCAGAGTAGCTTGTTGGACACTAAGAATGCTTTGTTGTAAAGCGTTTAACACAAAATCTGGGGAGGGGCCAGCTGAGTATAAGACCGTATCATCTGCATATAAATGGATAAGAGAGCTTTCTACTGCCTGAGCTATGTTGTTTATGTAAATTGAGAAGAGCGTGGGACCTAGGATCGAGCCTTGTGGTACACCCTTGGTGACAGGCAGTGGCTGTTCTGACTTTATACACTGCACTCTTTCAGAGAGGTAGTTAGCAAACCAGGCCAAAGACCCCTCAGAGACACCAATACTCCTTAGCCGGCCCAAAGCTGGGACCGAGAGACTGAAAAACAGCTTCTATCTCAAGGCCATCAGACTGCTAAACAGCCATCACTAACACACCAGAGGCGGCTGCCTATAGACACTGATTAGAAATCACTGGCCACTTTAAGGAATAGAACACAAGCCACTTTAATAATGTATCCGTATCTGCATCACTCATCTCTATGTATAAACTGCACTCTACACTATTCTACGGTATCTTAGTCACTCTAATAGTATGTACATATTGCATCACCCATCTCATATGTATATAATGTATTGTACTCTATACTTCGCCACCGACTGCTAAACAACCATCTGTAGCACATCAGAGACTGCTGCCTATAGACATAAAGTACCTATCTATCTAGACATAGAATAGAAATCAACAGCCACTTAAAGGAAATTAAACACTAGTCACTTTAATAATGTTTCCGTATCTTGCACTACTCATGTCATATGTATAAACTGTATGCTATACTATTCTTCAGCATTTTAGTCACTTAATCGTGTTTACATAGTGCATCGCCAATCTCTTATCTGTATACTGAATACTATAAAGCTTACTGTATCTTAGTCCAATGCCGCCCTGACATTTATGTATATATTCGCAATCCATTCCTTATTTAGATTTATGTGTATTTGGGTATATGTTGTGAAACTGTTAGATATTTGTTAGATATTGTTGCACTGTCGAAGCTGGAAGCACAAGCATTTCGCTACACCCGAAATAACATCTGCTAACCACGTGTATGTGACTAATAAAATTTGATTTGATTTGAAGAATGCAATGGTCTACATCATCAACTTTAAGGGACATGGGCAGCTGTGAGGAGGAGGGTTTATTCTCCAGGTCTTTAACTGTTTTCCAGAACTTCTTGGGGTTAGACCCACAGAGAGAAAACTCCTTAAAGTAACTAACTTTGGCCTTCCAGATAGCCTGAGTGCACTTATTTCTCATTTCCCTGAACGCGAGCCAGTCAGCCTGAGTAAGCGTGTGCCGAGCCTTTCACCAAATGCAGTTCTTGAGGTGGAATAACTCTGCAAGTTCACGGTTGAACCAGGGGCTGAACCTGTTTTTAATTCTCATTTTCTTTATGGTGTGCGTGTTTGTTAACAACACCACTGAAAATATTTAAAAAAGAAGGTCCAAGTGTCTTCGATCGAGGGGATCAAGCTGATTCTATACCAATTTACAGAGGCCAGGTCATGAAGGAAGGCTTGCTCATTAAAGTTTTTTACCAAGCGTCTGATAAATCAGGACAGGTCGTTTCACTGAAAGAAGGAAGAAGTGGGAGTTTTGTTTTTCTAAATGTACTATTTTTATTTGGGTGGATTAAATTAGTTTCCCTATTACGTGGGAGGCTCCCAAATGGCGCAGTAGTCTAAGACACTGCATCTCAGTGCTAGAGGCATCGAATCCACTGTATCACAACCGGCTGTGGTTGGGAGTCCCATGGGATGGCGCACAATTGACCCAGCGTCGTTTGGCCGGTGTAAGCAGTCATTGTAAATAAGAATTTGTTCTTAACTGACTTGCCTAGTTAAATAAAGGTTACATTTTCTTTTTACCTTGTTTTGGTTTCAACCCGTCCAGTTGGTGGCGGCAATAAACATTTTAGGGTTGTAGTCCGCCATAAATCCCACCGAAGAAGAAGGGCTGCGAAGAGTCAACTAGTTCCGCTTGAAGGCAATTGGGAACTCGGGAAGAATAACGAAATCCTACTGGTATTTTTTTGTAACGGTCCTCCAACTATTCATTCCAACTCTGGAACTAGAACTTGGGCATCTTTTTAGAGCTCCGACTTTCCGAGCTGAAGAACACTGACGTCATGATTTGACCTCGTATTTTTCCGAGTTCCCAGTTGTCTTGAACGCACTATTATTGTCAACGGCTTTGCTGCGTCGTTTTACACCTGCGTTCATAGAAGCTGTGTCCGAATACTCATACTAACCATACTATTTGTGGCGAAAATTGAGTATGTAACATGCATATTGGTCATAGTATGGATATAGTTCATATGCCAGACATTCCCAGATGTGGTACTACATTTGCCAAAATACGAAGTATACACGCAGTGGACACTTTCTGTGCTTTTAGGGCCCATAATGCAATTATTCTGAAAGTGGACGTGGCTTCACGTTGTCAGATTTGAGGAAAATATGCAGCCTAAGTCCGACGAGAGCGGACACAAATTCATTGCTTTAATTAATTATTACAAATGATAAGAAAACGTTGAGCAATGTAATAAAGTTACACGTTATGTTTGCTGACAATTTGTTAGATATGCTAGCCTTACGAACCGCATAGCATATACTTACAGAAGTATGTACCGGTATGTTAACTAGTTACCTAACGTTAGTTGGCTACTAATACATCAAACTTGCCAGTATATTAACTGTATGGTATCTAACTACCCAACGTTTATTGATTTGATTATTCACGAAATTCTTAGCTTAGCTAAGTGCTATAGTCGTTGTGTTCTCAATGGACATTGTTAATTCAGTGCGTTCGTAAATTCGCTCTGGCGATCTACTCCGATTTCAGAGCACTCGTCTGAGTGCCAAAGCGCAGAATAATTGAGGGGTTTTCGAACGCTCAACACCCATATATGGCCGGGGTCAGTAAACGTTGGGAAAAAGCCGTGATTAAATTGTTGCCAGCAGCAGAGTTAGTCACCAACGCTCTGGATAACATGGTAACAGCCTAACCAGCCCTGCTAGGGCGAGTGAAACGGTCAGAGTCTGGAAGTAACTAGCCAATGTTAGCCAGTTAACTTGGGTGCTTGACTGCCGTTGTGAGGTCAGAACGATCAACCCTACTCCTCGTCCAGTGTGCGCTCAGAACGCTCCGATAACTCAATGTACGAACGGACAAGAGCGCATTCTGGCACTCCAGATTGAATTTACGAACACACCCGAGGTCGTAAAATGTAGCTAGTCATTTGTTACGCTAACAAGCTAGCAAGAGGTAGCATAGCAACAGCATAAACCTCCGGTAGACAGGCAAAGTATACTAAAATGAACTAATATTATATAGGGTGCGTTCGTAAATTCATTCTGGAGTGCAAGAGTGCGCTTCGGGCGTTCGTAAATTCAGAGCAATTGTCCGTTCGTAAATTCAGAGCAATTGTCAGTTCGTAAATACTTTGAGTTTTGCTCTCTGGGTGTTCAGAGTGCACTGGACTCTGGCCGACGAGTAGGGTTGATACAAGCGTTCTGACCTCACAGCGGCAGTCACGCACCCAAACTAACTGGCTAATATTGGCTAGCTTCCTAGCTACTTCCAGACACAAATGAGAGAACACCTCACTCTGACAATTTTACTTGCCATAGCAGAGCTGTTTATCCAAAGCGTTGGTGACTGTAACTGCGCTGCTGGCAACAACTGAATGATGCCTTTTTGCCAAAGTTTACTGAGTTTGTAAATTCATCAGTTATTCTGTGCTCTGGCACACTCAGACGAGAGCGCTCTGAAATCGGAGTAGATAGCCAGAGTGAATTTATGAATGCACTCATAGTATGTAGTATAAACTCATTAAGTATTGTTGTAGAAAATCTTCCCTCTTTCTCTTAAAAATAAAGCACTTTCAAAGTTTGGAAAAGTAACAGACTTTTATTACGCAAGCAACAAAAGCCAAGGAGCCTCTGGAGACTTCTGATCTTCCCAGACTCCTTTGCGCTTCTTATACTCATTTGTGGTTACATAGCATACATAGCCCCTCCCTCACGGGTAGGCTGATTAACACCTCTAACCATCTTCCACTATCGTTACAAAACCTTTTAACTCTGGTTCGTCTACCTCCTCATCCTGTCAGCAATTAAACCTTCAAAATATAAAACACTCCCCCCTTGGCAATAAAACTTCAAGATACAAAACTGTGAAACCATAGTGGTGACCCCTTAGTAATGGTGCAAAGATAAACACATTCACCCATGAAGGCAACCAGACACACACTCATAAATCTTAACATACATGGACCCAAATTCTTAGTGCCTGTTACAACCTGGTACAACCACAGCACAATACAGACACTGTTCTATTCAACTATTCTAATCCTTCTTATATTATAGCTAATGTGTGTCTGTGTACACCATAAAACCATATGATTATCTTCTCTTTACTGACTGCTCTAACTATTGGGCTTCACTGACTGCTCGAACCTCCATCCTGTTGCTATCCTAAGCCATTCTATACATTTACTGAGTAACCTACTGTGGTTTCTAACCTTCCAATTCAGTGTTTTGGATCATAGTCCTAAAAATATTAAACAAAAGCTTAAAATATTCATCAGTATGTTAGTATGGGTATTCAAACACAGCTATGGTGTGTGTGACTCGCTGTTGTAGCAGACTTTCTTAGTAGGCCTACTTGCTCACAGAAATAGTGACAGTGCACAAAACATTAGGAACACCTTCCTAATATTGACTTACACCCCCCTTTGCCATCAGAACAGCCTCAGTTCGTTGGGGGCATGGACTCTACAAGATGTCTAAAGCATTACACAGGAATGCTGGCCAATGTTGACTTCAATGCTTCCCGCAGTTGTGTCAAGTTGGTTGGATGTCCTTTTGGTGGTAGACCATTCTTGATACACAATGGAAACTGTTGAGTGTGAAAAACCCAGCTGCGTTGCAGTTGTTGACACACACAAACCGGTGCGCCTGGCATCTACTACCATCCCCCCTTCAAAGGCACGTAAATCTTGTCTTGAAAATTCACCCTCTGAATGGCACACATACACAATCCATGTTCATGTGCCTAAGAATCCTTCTTTAACCTGTCTCCTCCCATTCATTTATATTGATTGAAGTGGATTTAACAGGTGACATCAATAACAGATCACAGCTTTCACATGGTCAGTATGTCACAGAAAGAGCAAATGTTCCTAAAGTTTTGTATCATCATTGTAAATATTACAAGGAAGGTGTTTTTTCTCAGTAGGCCAACTACAACATTAAAAGTGCAGCACTCGTTTACTGCTTTTATCAGTAACATTGTGTCAAAATGAATCAGTCCTGCAGTGACACAGACCAAATAAGCCTTACCAAGTATATTATTTTAATTGTGTACCATTATATACAGCGGGTGAAATAAGTATTGAACACGTCACCATTTTTCTCAGTAAATATATTTCCAAAGGTGCTATTGACATGAAAGTTTCACCAGATGTTGGTAACAACCCAAGTAATCCATACATACAAAGAAACCAAAACAATTAAGTTCAGAAATTAAGTTATGTGTAATAATGTGAAATGACACAGGGAAAAAGTATTGAACACATGAAGAAAGGGAGGTTCAAAAAGGCATGGAAAGCCAAGACAACAGCTGAAAACTATCAGTAATTAAAAAGCAATCCAGCCCCCTGTCAGTGCAAATTATTATCAGCTGGTTCAGTCCCAACTGATGGCCTACAAAAAGGTCTCATTGCCAAGGTGTCACACAAGACACATCTCATGATGGGTAAAAGCAAAGAGCTGTCTCAAGACATTCGCAACCTAATTGTTGCAAAACATAATGATGGCATTGGTTATAGGCGCATTTCTAAGCTTCTGAATGTTCCAGTGAGCACTGTTGGGGCCATAATACGGAAGTGGAAAGACAATCATTTCACCATAAATTTGCCTCGACCAGGTGCTCCTCGTAGATTTTCCCATTCATCCTTCCTTCAATTATGTGAAGTTTGCAAGTACCATTTGCTGAAAAGCAGCCCCACACCATGATGTTCCCAACTCCAAACTTCACTGTTGGTATGGTGTTTTTAGGGTGATGTGCAGTGCCATTTCTCCTCCAAACATGGTGACATCCAAACAGTTCAATTTTGCTCTCATCTGAGCACACTATATTCTCCCAGTATTTCACTGGCTTTTCCAAATGTTGTGCAGCAAACTTTAAACGAGCTTCAACATGCTTTTTTTTCAGCGATGGAGTCTTGCGTGGTGAGCGTGCATACAGGCCATGGCGGTGGAGTGCATTACTTAATGTTTTCTTTGAGACAACAGTACCTGCTAATTGCAGGTCTTTTTGAAGCTCTTCACAAGTGGTCCTTGGCTCTTGGACAACTCTTCTGATTATTCTTTTCACTCCACTGTCAGAAATCTAGCGAGGAGCACCTGGTCGAGGCAAATTTATGGTGAAATGATTGTCTTTCCACTTCCGTATTATGGCCCCAACAGTGCTCACTGGAACATTCAGAAGCTTAGAAATGCGTCTATAACCAATGCCATCATTACGTTTTGCAACAATTAGGTTGCGAATATCTTGAGACAGCTCTTTGCTTTTACCCATCATGAGGTGTGTCTTGTGTGACACCTTGGCAATGAGACCTTTTTGTAGGCCATCAGTTGGGACTGAACCAGCTGATAATAATTTGCACTGACGGGGCTGGATTGCTTTTTAATTACTGATAGTTTTCAGCTGTTGTCTTGGCTTTCCATGCCTTTTTGAACCTCCCTTTCTTCATATGTTCAATACTTTTCCCCTGTGTCATTTCACATTATTACACATAACTTAATTTCTGAACGTATTTGTTTTGGTTTCTTTGTATGTATGGATTACTTGGGTTGTTACCAACATCTGGTGAAACTTTCATGTCAATAGCACCTTTGGAAATATATTTACTGAGAAAAATGGTGACGTGTTCAATACTTATTTCACCCGCTGTATTTCCCCCAGGTGCCCATGTCCCCCCCACACACAGCGACGTCTGTGGGGCTGTTAGTTCTGGCTGTTCAGCTGATCCTGGTGGTGTGTGGAGCCCAGGCCAGTGACAACACCAAGAGGAGTAAGCTGTTCTCTGAGTCCCTGGCAGAACGGAGGGTCCTCAGTCTTCTAGAGCCGTAACAAGACGTAAGAAATAGAAAACTGAAATATCTGTGGTATATCCCATTCTTTACCAGGTGAGGGGTATCAAAGCAAGTGTTTATCATCAAAAAAAGTAAGAGTCCACGCACACGGACGTCCATTGCTTGGGGAGATGAAAGTATACTTTGTCAGCTGTCACAGAAATTAGCTTTGCATGATGGTGTAGAAAGGTTATTGATCAGCAGTCAGGAGGCCACATTAAGTTTGGAAACTCCCTTCTTTTTCCTGAGTTTTCATTTTAGTCTACTTCGCCCACTTAACGTCACATGTTACACTTATACAAAGTAACGTTACCTCACTGTTTTTTGTTCACGTTCCCTTAGTTACAGTTTCTCTGTGAAGACGACAAGCGGCAAGGAGAGCTACACGTACCAGTTCCAGGTGTGTGGGGATGTGGGGAAAACGGTAGGAGCGGGACTCGTTCAGATTGACCAGACCGGGAAAGAAAGTGAAACAGTGCTTGTAAGAATGCCAGGTTCTTTATCTTTTCCTTTGAAGAAGTCATGTGGCGTTCGTATCAGTGTGTTACGGTAGGTTATAGTTTCTCTGCCAGTCAGCTGTAGCATGACCGGATATAGTGATGCCCTATCTCTCTTCCCTTCCATCTCTCTGCTACCCATAACCCCCTACAGATGACTGGGTGATGCTGATCTACAGCAACGGCACCAAGTATGACACCCACTGTTCCAAGGAGATGAGGAAAGCCATCGTCATGATCTCCTGCAACAGAGGAGTGGAGATGGTGAGAGAGAGAAGGAGGGAGGGGAGGGTTTAGGCCGTATTCTTCAATGTCTATAGATCATTGTGGTGTGATGATTTGACATGCCTGTCTCGCCTCTCCCTGTCACTCACTGATGCACACCTCTCTACATCCCCTCCTATCGTCCTCCATCTTCCTCTCTTTCTTTCGCTCACTCTCCCCATTTATCTCTATCTCTTAGGGGAAGCTGGTGGTTTTAGAGGAGAGGGAGAAGGACTGTTTCTATCTGTGCGGTCTGTCCCGCTCTGCCATCCCAGTTCATCGCAGGCTCCGTAATACTCATAATGTTAGTGCTAAGATTATGCACTTTTCCTGATTTACACACACTCATGTAACATCAAAAATACTCACACACTTATCCCCAACCCACTAGCTGGCACACAAAGGCTTTCCATTTCTGGCTCGCCAACATAAATACTCAATAACCTATGAAATGGACTTGTCATTCGCTCACAAAAAACAAAGCTACAAAACTGAACAGAGAAATAGTAATATTTACATATTTATTGGTATTCATTATGATAATGGTATCTTATTTCCTCAACGCTTAACACCGCAGAACACTAGAATAATTATCACTGTCAGTTAATGGGATGGGCTCCCTACTGGCAATTTGACACCATTTAAAAAATAATAATTCCTCTCTGCCCCAGTGTGTTCGTCCTCTTGTCAATGTACCTACCAGTGGTTGATTGTCAGGGCCAAAGGGTTGCAGCAGTTCCCCAACTATGTCTTCTGGACGCAGGTTGGCAACCTGGCAGCAGTTAAGTGTTTTGTAGAGGTCACATCACCGTCTCACGTCAGACAGCGTCACTCCTACCATTAACCGATTTGTCTTGTAGGATGTGGACCTCATCTAAAAAAAATCTAGATTTTGCTCATTCGCCTAACACTAGCTCCTAATTCTGAAAATCACCCCTCTCTTGATAGCTATGACAGACTGGCTGCTATGCCAAATCATGCTCGATCAGCTGAGCAAACTTGCTCTAGCAAGCAGCTTAGTACAAGCTTGTTTTGAATGGCCATACGATAGGTAGTTTGCCAGCTTGTTGATGAAGTACGGCAGCGAAGTTATGAGATTGTTTTCGGAAAACAGCACGTATCTGAGTCGAACACATGGCACTATGCCTCGCTACTTTGTAACATTTGGCCAACGCGATACTGTCGCAGAGAGCAGTCATCTGTGCTGAAGAACTCGGCGCGCTAATCACGGCAGAACAGATATCATGAAAACTAATTTGTGCATTAGCTGAAACTTCACTACGCTGGCTAGAGGGAGTATTCAGCATTGTGTGTGAACTGGCGTTATTGGCATCCCTGCTTTTCGGTTCATATGGATTGATTTGAGACTGGTTCAGCCAGCAAGCAGACATGAGCTAGCTAGCAAATGTTTACGCACATTTCGATAAATACTGATTCTACCTCCACAAAATACCTTAGCTACAGAATTAGGTAGTGAAGACTTGCTCATGAAAAAAAACAAAAAACATCAATATTAGCTACAGGATTATTGTTTTTGGTAAGTCTGACTCTTTTGAGAATTAAAGGTCTTTAGTGGACGATGTCACCTTCGTAACATTTTCTATCTTCTTTCTAGCTATGCCATGAATGTTTGCGACTTATCAGATAGCGCAACGGTTGTCTGCACTGATCTATCTGACGTGAGACAATGGGAAGTCACATATCTCTCTCTTCCAATCCCAAACCAAACCCTACGAGTGTTTAGGGCGGAAGAGGGTATATGTATTGTTTTGGGATTCAGTTTCTGTTGAAGGAAGGTTTATAGGTTGATTTAATATTAAGTGTCTGTGTTGGAGGTATAGGGGTTGATTTGGGATTCTGTGTCTGTTGAAGGAGGGTATATGGGTTGATTTTGGGATTCAGTGTCTGTTGAAGGAGGGTATATGGGTTGATTTGGGATTCAGTGTGTATGTTCAAGGCCACATTTCTGCATTACTTGAGGGCACTTAGCTGGTATTTGAGGGCTGGGATTGGCTAGACAGTCATAACTCTCTTCTCACCCTCAGGATGGATGTAATTTTGTGTGTAGGACACAGGGCCCCGAAGAGGAACCTCCCACATACAGGGGCATGTCCACAGAGCCAGAAGAGAGAGATTACCACTTGCTTCCCATCTGATCTGATGATGTCAGTAGTGGGAGGGATCTATCCCGTGTGACGCTTTTGACGCTTCAGATAGATATTGCCCTTAGGCACAGATCACAGTTCAAGAGGTGCCACTACAGTCCCTGGTTCGAATCCAGGCTGTATCACATCCACGTGATTGGAAGTCCCATAGGGCGGTGCACAATGTCGTCCGGGTAGGCCGTCATTGTAAATAAGAATTTGTTCTTAACTGACTTGCCCAGTTAAATAAAGGTTAAATTAATTGTTTTAATATTACAGTAAGTGAATACATGCAAGCTAGTTGTTCACAAATTATATGCTTACAGGTCATTATAATAAATGGTCTAAAACGATTACATATATTTACTATTGTTAAGAAATAAAAAACAGACACTATCACTTAGCCTAAAGTTTACAAATGGGTAAAAAATATTGAATGACGACCTTCAAATGAAGTTGGACCACACTACACTACAGAGCCATTTCAAATGCTAGACACACATTTACTTAGTGTTGCTATTTTAGAGTAGGATGCTGACTGGGCCTTGACCATGTACTTCTGACCCGTTATACCTTTTCCTTAGCTATTTGAAGAGTAGTGTTGGGACCAATTCCATTTTAATTCAGTTCCCTTCAGTTCACTTCCTAAATTGACAAAATTGAAATGGCATTGACCCCAACCATGGTACTTAGTAGCCTACTATTATGCTGCGATCATAAAGAAGTGGGAAGGTGGTAATTACAACTTGTGAAGTCGTAAATACCAGTTGGATGCATTCACGTTCTTTGAACTCTCACTCGCCTGTCAAATAATGTTAGACCTCCACAAGTGCATGGGTTGTAGGTTCTAGTGGTCGAGTTTGGATTGGGCCACTGTTCTGTCTCTGCATCTCAATGACGTAATTTTTGCCGCCGGAAAGGGAATGATAAAGAGTGAGAGGGGGCGGGATTTCTCTCATCTGCCTCACCGTTGTTTGTTTCACACAAAAATCTGAAAAATATTACCAAAGATTCCTTGCAAATGCAAATGCGTAAAACATTTACGGATAAAAGCTGGATTTTCTATTAAAAAGGTCCAGGAGATCGAGGTAAGAGAAAGATTTCACGAAGTCTTGCAGTGAACTATCTAGCTTGATAGCTATCTACCTATGCTAACGTTAGCCAAATGCACTGTTGCTGCAATGGCTGCAATGATCTTGCCTAGTTTTTGTTCTAATTCAACATTGCCAGTCATTGAAAAGTCAATTTTATATAGCTAGCTTATATCAAAAAGCCAATGTCTGTACCTGATTTTGGATGTCTAATTTAACGTTTTAAACGTTTGGAAGAGTACACTTATTGTCCGTCCACGGTCCCTCCTGGCTGCATCCCCTCGGTCATCGATCATGTTGTTGACAGCCAGCCGGCCTCCTACCGCTAATGACAATTTCATCCATTGCATTCGCTAGCTATGCAATGGGTGAACTTTAGCAGTTACGGCCAGTTAATTTATAGATTAGATTAGAACATGTGATCACTAGGTATGGGTCTATTGAGGTCAGATATGTGATACTGAGAATAGAGATTTCTAGGTATTAAAATGGATTTGTAATTGTTATGGTATATTTTTATATTTAAAAAAAAAATATATATATATATATATATATATATATATATATATATATATATATATATATATATATATATATATATATATATATTTGATTGACGTCTGTTTTGTGCAGGGAGCATGGATGCAGGTGAAGACCAGAACACAGGCTCTACCAACGGGAATGCTCCGTCTGCTGGGAACTCCCGCCCTCCCCAGATAGCCCACATGTCTCTGTATGAGAGGCAAGCTGTGCAGGTGATTTTTATTTTTTTAAAAGCCTGCTGCATGAATCTTTGATAATAGGGTGACTGTCTGCACTGCATGTTGAACGACTAGCCTTGCATAGGAATGACCAGTCAAGAAGACCATGTGCATACCGGAGGGTTGCTGGTATCAAATTCTAGATGCCATTGCCTGCTGTTGTGCCCTGGAGCAAGGCACTGAACCCCCCCCCCCCCCCCCCCCCCCCCCCCAACAACAACAGCTCCCCGGGCGCCCAGTGTCGCAGCCCCCCGCACCTCCCCAAAAAACTGTGTGTCTTTCGTAGTGGTTGGGTTCAAATTTTGTTTGGACCTTGTGTGCATTTGAACAACAGTGATTTTAATCTTAATGAATATGTTGATGGTGATGATTTGTTCTCTCCAGGCCCTTCAGGCGCTGCAGAGACAGCCAAACGCAGCCCAGTACTTCCAGCAGCTCATGCTGCAGCAGCAAATCAACAGTGCCCAGCAACTTCACAACCTGGCTGCCGTGCAACAGGTAATAATGACACAATAATAACAGGTAACACAACAGGTAATAACACTATTATACCATGGCATTGTTGAATACTTGTTTCTGATTGGCTTGAATGGCATTCTAGAGCATGCATTATTTCCCTATAACACATGGTAGAAATCAATGGCTATAGTTCATTCTTACATGTTCTGTTTGAGCTGCTTTCGAAAGCAAAAGTTTAATTGGAAACATTGGTATTGTTGAATTCGATATTCATAGTAGCAAGCTAGGTCTGATGTTTTGGTTAGCTAAACTAGCAAGTGTGTTTGTTTGTTTACCAAGGCAACAACTGTAGCTATCTAGTAAACTTTCTAGCTACTTCAGTGGATGTTGAACACATTTCTACCGGCAAATGAACACATTTCTACCGGCAAATGTGTTAAATGATAGCCATGGTATAAAAGGGATAATCAACTTGAGACTTTGTGTTCTCTGCAAAATAATGCAACTCCGTGGAAGGTCAGTTCCACTTCGCTAGGGTGTCGTGGAACACACCTTCCACGTCGTTCAGTATTTTCCATAGAACGCAAAGCCCCTCGTTAATTATCCCTTACATAACAGGTAACTCAACAGGTAATAACACAATAACAGGTAATAATAACACTAAGCAGTGGAATGCACTGCACTGTCACAACATTCAAAGTTTTTACTTTTACTTACTCTTTCATTTTTGTTTCTCTCTCAGGCCACCCTCGCTGCTAGTCGCCAGTCCAACTCTCCCAACCACAGTGTGTCCCAAGCAACCACCACTGTAAGTTTCACTGTCAATAATTTGAATAAAACGTGGCATGCATTGTTATCCATGTGATCCCTTAATTGCAGTTTCTTAGCTTTCTTTGAGATTCCTGACATGATCAACATTTTCCCTCTTGTCACAGGTTAATCTGAGCACCACTTCTGGGGGGGGGACCATGACCAATCCCCGCCCCCTCTGCCCTGCCACATCAGTGACATCATCAGCTCTCAGCCAATCAGTGCTGCTGGGTGGGAACTCAGCCGGACAGGGCCAGATGTACCTGAGAGTGAGTTGAACGAGGAGAAGACAGATTTTTAGACAATTGAGAAGGAGCCTCCCTGTGTTGACCATTAACCTCTTTATATTCAATTACCTCTGACCTATGAGCCTACAGGTCAACCGCTCCCTCAGGGCACCCCTCGCATCCTCCCAGCTCATCTTCATGCCTGGTGGCACAGCAACAGCTGCTGTAGCGACAGTTGCACAGCAACAGCCTCAGCAGCAACAGGAAGTCCCTCCCACCTCCAATGCCCAATCAGACAATGATCAGGTAGTGACCACTTCCTGTTGTGAGAAGGGATTTTTCAGTCAACAGTTATCTGCTATTCTGATTTTTCACAGATAGTATTGTTTCTAATTGTGAGCCTTATTTTGTCTCTCCCTCTTCTTACTCTCTCAGGTGCAGAACCTGGCTCTCCACTGTGTCTCCACGCCCAGAGTGGCCGCGGTGAAGACAGAGTTTCCTAACAGGAAAGACGCGGGTGAAAGGACTTATCTTTGCCTCCAAAATGCAGACACAATTCTCTATTAATTTGTGTGCCATTAAGATGCAAAGAACTGTCTGTCTCTCTCTCCAACTTTAAACATGCTTTAAACTCTCTCTCCCTCTATCAGCCAGCTATTCTCTTAGTCAACAACAACAACAGCATCCTCAGCAGCAACAGCAGCAGTTCTCTCAGAATACCCAGCAGCAGCAGCAGATACAACCCCAGCAGCAACAGCAACAAATGGCCACCAAACTGACTAACTACACTCATCCCACTGCCACCGGTCTCCCCAGTATGAATGTAAAGACTGGAAACCAGTTGAATATGGCCCCAACTGCTGCCGCCTCAGTTCCCGCCTCATCCCCCTCTCCCACGCTCCTCCTCTCCCCCTCAGGGCTTTGTCAGGCCCGGGCGGTAACCACGGTTACCCCTGCTGCCACGGTGACGCACATCCTAGTTCCTACCTCCAACGTTCCTACCTCCTCTCAGGGCTACCCCAAAGGTTCAGTCGCCCCCAAAACTAACGTCAACACCCAGACCTTGGTGGTGCAGCCACTGCAGCAGTCCAACACTAACATGGATAAGGTGAGCCACAGCTCTGGCCCTGTACACATACAGCCCAAAACGTCACAGGGTCACCGCTTACCTGTCCAGCTTCCCCCACACCACCCTCCACCTATCCTCCCGGCCCCACCCAATAACTCCCAGCCCATCACAGGGGGCCACCATCCGCCTCATGTCCCAGTCCAGCTGGTGGGAGCCAGGCAGGGCTCAGTAGGAAACTCTCAGGCTTTGGCCCAGGCCCGAAGCTGCTGCCCCCAGGACAATGGCACTGCTACAGCCTCTACTGGAGGGAACACCATGGTAACCCTCTTAGAAACTAAAAGAGTTGGTGTGTGTGTGTGTGTGTGTGTGTGTGTGTGTGTGTGTTAATCAAAACTTGTCTCTTCCTGTTGCTTTAGGCAAAGCCTGCAATTGGCTCATTGAAGAGGAAGTCGGAAACTGATGCAACCAATGAGATGGCAGTCGAACCTTCCCAACTTTGTTGTCCACCAATGAGAGATTCTGCCCCTCCTCTATATCCTGCCCCCACATTGGACTCAGGTAAGATGTCTGAAGATATACTGTATGTTCTTGTTTAGTTGAATGATATCTAAGGTTGGCGATTGCTTGATACAAGGTTTTAAGGTTGTAAAACTCCCGATTCATGTTTAGTTTTACAAATGAATAGTGTAAATTCCCAAACTCTGACATTTCACCCACACTCTTTTCTACCCTGTTCCCCTCACTTACTCTCTCTCCAGCTCCTAAAGTGGTGCCAGCCTTCTCCTCTCCCCCCACCCTGTCGCTGCCTCTGCCCCTGTCTCGTGGGGTGGGGGGTCAGGGAGACAGAGCTCCTCTGCCCCAGGCGGTGGTCAAACCTCAGGTCCTCACCCACCTCATAGAGGGCTTTGTCATCCAGGAGGGAGCTGAGCCTTTCCCTGTGAGTTCACATAGCTGGCTAGCACCTAGCTACCTGCTTACCATGGATCAGGAGAGAATATTTGGTTTTGTTTGCACAGAACTTTGCTTTAGGGACAGAATGTATCCTTCTCTAACACCCAAACTTGACATTGATTGACAGGTGACTGGGCCAGTGAAGGAGCCTCTAGCCATGGGTGTTCAACAGGCTGACAATGGAGGCCCTGCAGGTTAGTGCAGTGGTTCCCAACCTTTTTCGATTACTGTAACACAAACTGAGTTTTGCTCTGCCCGGAGTACCCCTGAAGTACCCCCTTGTGCATTTTACCAGTAGGCCTATGGTCTCATGAATCTTCTCAAGTACCCCACATGGATAGGCCAAGTACCCCTAGGGGTCCTAGTACCCCTGGTTGGGAACCACTGGGTTAGTGGGTGGTATATTTTCTATATTCCTTAAAGAATACAACCTTTTATTTTGATTTGATTCTGCCTCTCATCCAGTTGTCTGTGAGATGTTGCAGGACTATAACTTGATTCTATACAGTAATTGTCATCCCTAGCATAGGAGTCTAGTGGGAGGAGCTATAGGAGGACGGGCTCATTGTCATGCGTTTGACAACATTCCATTTATTCCATTCCAGCCATTACAAAGAGCCCGTCCTGCTATATCTCCTCCCACCAGCCCCCTCTGATCCATAATAATCTCTGTACTAACAGTCTGACTCTTCTCGCCAGTGTTGAAGTGCGAGTACTGTGAGAGCTTTGCGCCAGCCAGCCAGTTCAGGGGCTCCAAGAGGTTCTGCTCCAAGACCTGCGCTAAGAGGTACGCTAACCACCTCGCCTGTCTTCTCACTACATCACACACCTCTCTGACCAGAACAGGTCTACACTTTAAAGTCAGCACTGGTGCAGCCAACAGTATTGACTCCTTGTTATTACCTGCTTTGTCCACTCTCCTCCAGATACAATGTGAGCTGCAGTCACCACTTCCAGGTGAGTAGGGGGCGAGCTTCTGCACGGCCGCCTGGTCCTCCCGTTCCTCCAGACAGCATCGTCAGACGCAGGGGTCCTCGCAGAAGTAGCTCGGAGATCGCCTGCGCTAAAATAGCCGGCAGACATTTGCCTGTCAAGGAGGTAAAGTGGATTTTTCTGATCCATGAAAAGACTGAATGTCCACTCAGAATAGAATGCAATAGAAAAATCAAATAAAATGTTATTTGTCAACAGGTGTAGAACTTACAGTGAAATGCTTACTTACAATATAACTTTTGCTGTTGTTGTTTACACACCTCCTGTTTTCAAGTTTTAATGTCACATGTACAAATACAGTGAAATGCCTTTCTTGCAAAGTCTAACCCCAACATTGCAGTGGTCAAAAACAATGTAATACTAAAAATAACAGAGTAGAACAGAAACAAACAAGAAAGAACACAAAGTAAGTAAGCATTCTATACTGAACAAAAATGTTAACGCAACATGTAAAGTGTCCCATGTTTCATGAGCTGAAATAAATGATCCCAGAAACTTTCCATATGCTCAAAAAGCTTATTTCTCTCAAATGTTGTGCACAAATTTGTTTAAGCCCCTGTTAGGGAGCATTTCTCCTAAGCCAAGATAATTAATCCACCTGACAGGTGTGGCATATCAGGAAGCTGATTAAACAGATAATCATTACACAGGTGCCCCTTGTGCTGGGGACAATAAAAGGCCACTCTAAAATGTGCAGTTTAGTCACACAACACAATGCCACAGATGTCACAAGTTGAGGGAGCGTGCAATTGGCATGATGATTACAGAAATGTCCAACAGAGCTGTTGCCAGAGAATTTAATGTAAATTTCTCTACCGTAAACCGCCTCCAATGTCGTTTTAGAGAATTTAGCAGTACGTCCAACCGGCCTCAGAAACGCAGACCACGTGTATGGTGTCGTGTGGGCGAGCGGTTAGCTGATGTCAACGTTGTGAACCGAGTGCCCCATGGTGGTGATGGGGTTCTGGTATGGGCAGGCATAGCTACAGACAATGAACACAATGGCAATTTGAAGATCTTGAGGCCCTTTTAATTTTTTATTTTTATATCTGTGACCAACACATGTCGTCTATACTCCCAGTAGTGAAATCCATAGATTAGGGCCTGAGGAATTTATTTCAATTGACTGATTTCCTCATGAAATGTAACTAAGTAAAATCAATTAAATTGTTGCATTTTGCGTTTTATATTTTTATTCACTATATATACAGGGTCAGTTCCAGTACCATATTTAAAATGTGACGCTCTTCTCTCTGATTGGCTGTAGTGTCGTTCTGAATCCAGTCGCTCGGAGGATGTGTCCAGCTGTGACGGAGAGGAGGATGAAGAAGATTCCCCATCTCTCTCCCCTAGCTCCTCCCTCTCCTGCCCTAGGCCCGCCCACTGCGATCCCCATTTGGACTACTCGGCTCAAGGCAGCTTCCCATTGGATGAGGCCAACTTTCTGTCTGGGAGCCCCACCCATTGGGGTGTGGAGGAGGTCTGCAGGTTCATCTCTTCACTACAAGGTCAGTACTCATTAATTAATTGTCAATGAAGCAAATATTTAATAAAGAGTCTTCATAGTAGGGGAAACTGTAATAATGGAACACGTGGCCAACTGGTCAATTAGATCAGGGTTTCCCAAACCCTATCTTGGGTGCATATTTTGGTTTTTGCACTAGCACACAGCTTGATAATGCACCCAGGGGGGCCCCGGGACCGAGTTTTGGTAACCCTGAATTAGATAAAAGAAACCAAGAATTCTGGTTTGTCCATAACCCACACCAGTTCATTGCTAGTGAACAGTCTCTTTCATAGCGTATTCACTCTCTCCTCCCCTCCCAGGTTGTGAAGAGTTGGCAGCCCAGTTCCTGTCCCAGGAGATTGACGGACAGGCCCTGCTGCTTCTCAGAGAAGAGCACCTCATCTCCACCATGAACATTAAACTAGGACCCGCCCTGAAGATCTGTGCCTTCATCAACAGCCTACGAGACTGATGGGGGAAGGAGAGGGGGAGGAGGAAGAGAGGGGTTCCAATGAATTTCAAACTGGGGCCCACACTAAAGACTTGTATTAGTGACATTCAAGCCTGAGACCAAGACTGAAGAGGGGGAGATGGGGGTAAATTTTTTATCATGAACATCAATCATTTTCGAGATGAAGAGAAGGGGGTAGAGTAGGAAGAGGGGAAATAATGAGGATATGCTTTGACTTTCCTGGACATTGAATGTGCAAAAAAATCAGTTGTGTTAGTTATGAGTGAGTGGTGTGCATGGGCGCATCTGATAGTCTGTCTTTAGTGTTAGTGAGGTAAACTGACAAAGCATGGGTGAGTTGATGTATGTGTCTCTGTCAGTAGAAACATACTCGTGTGAGACTGCAAACGTGGCTAGCGAGCTAGGACAGTTCAAGTTGCCTTTTTTCTAAATTTCAACGGTGCTATAACCATAGTGTTATTACTGAAAATGGTCCACTTGACATTTCTTTTTACAAAGTAGATTTGTAATGTTAATGTAGATGAGGCTCTAATCACTTGTATGGAAGGACATTAAAGAGCTTGAACAAAAAAGTGTTTTATTTAATCAGATACAACTTTTGTTTTATAGCTTTGATCTTTTGTACTACTTTTTATTTTGGTGTGGGAGGAAGTTTTTCATGGAGAGGATGTAGTGAGTATTAGTAACTGACTGAACTACCTGAATATGGGTATTTGTCCTGAGAGGGGAGATACTCTGTGTATGCAGTACTACCAATAAACACCTGTTACTGGAACTATGCTCTTTAGCTCAGGGTGTTTGTCTGTGGCTCTCACGGCTATTCAACTCTGGTCCTGGAGGGCTGAAACACTTCTGTTTTTTGTAGTTAATTGGACTCACTGAGCAGAAATATAAACGCAACATGTAAAGTCTTGATCCCATGAGCTGAAATAAAAGATCCCAGAAATGTTCCATATGCACAAAAAGTTTATTTCTATTAAATGTTGTGCACAAATTTGTTTATGTCCCTGTTAGTGAGCATTTCTCCTTTGCCAAGATAATCCATCCACCTGACAGGTGTGTCATATCAAGAAGCTGATTAAAGAGCATGATCGTTACACAGGTGCACCTTGTGCTGGCGATAAAAGGCCACTAAACTGTGAAATTTTGTCACGCAACACAATGCCACAAGTTTTGAGGGAGTGTGCAATTTGGCATGCTGATTGCAGAAATGTCCACCAGAGCTGTTGCCAGAGAATTTAATGTTCATTTCTCTACCATAAACTGCCTCCAATGTCGTTTTAGAGAATTTAGCAGTACGTCCAACCGGCCTCACAACCGCAGACCACGTGTATGGTGTTGTGTGGGCGAGTGGTTAGCTGATGTCAACGTTGTGAACAGAGTGCCCCATGGTGGCGGTGGGGTTATGAACGAACACAATTGCATTTTATCGATTGGCAATTTAAATGCACAAAAATACCGCAAGTGAGATTCTGAGGCCCATTGTGAAGCCCATTTTTTTAAAGGTATCTGTAACCAATAGAAGCATATCTGTATTCCCAGTCATGTGAAATCCATAAATTAGGGCCTAATGAATTTATTTTAATTGACTGATTTACTCATATGAACTGTTTTTGTTCAGTATAATTATCCCTGACTATGGTAGCATTTAATTAACTTGTAGGGTTCTCACTGTGCAATGTTACAATCATTCAAGGCCTAACTCCTATATCACCTGGCTTGTAGAAATGCATGGTTAGACAAATGACCAACTACTGAAGTAGAAAAAATTACAAGAGAATTCAAAAGATAAAAACATTTGGGAGCCACTGACCAATTCAGAAGAGAAAAAGCATCGGTGTGAATGGTTTTATTTGACATTGGCAAACTTCTACATTGATTCACATTGTGCAAATGATGCAAGTTCAGTTTGTGCTCATTTACAGTAGAGCATCAACCACTGAACTCTGACCTTCCATATAGCTTGTACCAAATATGTTGAATAAATTAAGATGTCCCATCCAGGCCTTTTACCATACAAAAAACATGTCACAGTTCCGGTCTGTGGCACCATGGCATTAGCAGCTGGGTCTGGTCTGCTTAATTTAATTTACTGTTTATGAACCAGAAAAAAGGAGCGAGTGAGAATTTGCTTCCTCTTCCGGGAGGTTTCCTGATCACATGACCTGACCAGAACAAACTGGAGGCGCAACCAGGGTCCCGAGTTTCTCCTGGTCACCTTACGTGGTCAGGAGAATTAAACTCTGGCCCTACTTATGAGATAGACGTATTAGCTAGAATCCTTAGTTGCTACATACATTTTGGACTTAAAATTATAAATTAAGTGTCACAAAACAACTTATAAACATCTTATAAATCTCTTATGAAACCTGGTGTCTCAACCCATGTGTTCTTACAGTCCCTCAAATCATGACAAAAATAATGATTTCTAGTCATATATTATTACTCTTATAATTTGTAAACCTTCATATACAGTATATACATCAGTGGAGGCTGCTGAGGGGAGGACGGCTCATAATAATGGCTGGAATGGAGTGAATGGTATCAAACACATGAAAATGATACCACTCCATGTTGGCCATTATTATGAGCCGTCCTCCCCTCAGCAGCCTCCACTGATATACACATTCAACTACAAACTGAAGTTGACTCAACGATTATATCTGTTCATGTCTACCTATCTTAAGTCTATGGTACAAAAACATTGGCAGCATTTCAGTCCAGAAAGTAGTTTCCTCCCTTCTGCCCTCATCCACCCCTTTTCAATGATGTGATGAGACTGAGTAAGTGAAAGAAATATAGCTTTTGTCTGTTTTTCAGATCCATGACTGAACACATAAACATCCATCGTCGTCCCTCAGCATAGTGAATTTTATTGGCCGGCACAGCCGGTACTCAGAAAACAGTGTAGCTGTTGGACTCCCCATATCCAGCCTCCTGCAGGTACTGCTCTATGTTGATTGGCTCAGGCACCTTGAGGACTTTGTCATTGGCACTCTTCTCTCCAGATTGGAGCTTGCGGTCGACCTCGGCCAGTGTGGCGCGATCCTGCTCCTTCCATTGGCAGCAGGCCTTAATGATGGAGTACCTGTGAGAAGGGTGGGCGTGGTTACAGGGAAATAGAGGAATATCTCAGTTATAAAGATAGAGGACGCAACATTGTATCAACATTGTAACAAAACTGAAAGGGTGCACACTGCCACCTGGAGTGTGTTGTTTGAACAGGTATAAAGCCAAGGTTTGCGATTTAATGCCACCTGCAGTTATGGAATGTTTGCTCACGAGCAGGGGTGAAAGTAGAAATCCTTTCTTCCCGAAATGGAACCTCCTATAAACATTTTATGGACCTAATCATAGAATTACATATAGAATCCCTATTAATTTAATAGGATCTCTGTGGGCCTAGTCTTAAAGATTTGTCAATTCACTTTTACAATGTATTACTTTAACAATGACCTTTTACTGTGGCATAAACCTCCAGTCATTATGTTTTTATCTGATTGTCAAACAATCACTTCAAAGGGCTCCTTTAGTATGCTACCCGCGAACGTGAATCTGTTACACAAAACACCTCAAAGTGTAATGACATTTGGCAATTGTCACTAGGTAAGAATTTATGCGCCCACTGCTGTCTGCGCTCGTCTCGGTATCAGCCACTCATCTCTGCCTTGCCAAATTTCAGTGTTCTCATCGAACCACCTCACATTTTGGAGCGTAGGCGATACCACCCGTTTTCAAGTCTGTTCGCTCATTTTTCATGCCTCTGACATTCGGTAATGATAGAAAGTGGTGGAATAGCCTACCGCAGGGCTGTCCAACCCTGTTCCTGGAGAGCTACCTCTTGTAGGTTTTCACTCCAACCCCAGTTGTAACAAACCTGATTCAGCTTTTCAAGTAGTTAGAATCAGGTGCGCTAGATGAGGGTTGGAGTGAAAACCTACAGGATGGTAGCTCTCCAGGAACAGGGTTGGACAGCCCTGGCCTACAGTTTTCTTACATTTTGTTTTAATTATTGTGATAGGCTCATTGGTGTTTTACCGGTACAGAGTACACCAACTAGTAATTTTGACGGGACGCCGTACCGCCTTACTTTCCTCCCTGCTCACCAGTATATTTCATTGGCTGATCCCTCCTGATGACCTGGATGGAATTATGTGACCCTTCATTAACCCATAGGAAGTCCCACCCAGTTGACTACTTCCAAATGGTGCTGCCCATACTAAAACAGGCTTTTAGGCACTAGTGTCCTCTATCTATCTCTATGATAGCAGTCTAAAGAAGCTCCCTCTCCTGGTAATAACGTAGTAATAATAGTGACGTATAATGGATAGTTACAGTGAGTTGGAGCAGTTGGCTGGCTTTCTCAGTGTTTTCCCTCTCTGGTGAAACTGCAGAAGCTCGTTGATGGAGATATCTGAAAACGGAGCATCACCTGAGAGAGAGAGAAAGAGAGAGAGAGGGGAGAGAAGGAAAGGTGAATAAATTAGAGATTGTAGCTCAGAGAAAGAGATTATATCAGAATGAATGACAGTGGTTGTTATGTTTATCACTGGCCAAAAGGGGCACTCAAAGTCAGAAGAATACATTTCTTGTAACTCACCCAAGGTCGCCATTTCAAACAACAGGATGCCAAACGACCAGCTAGTGAGAGAAAGACAAACATGTATCAGGTGTATTTTGCATATCTTGAGAATTGATTGAAATGTCAGCATAGATTAAGCAGAGTAACTCACACGTCACTGCTCTGATTGGCAGGCCTCCTAGCCAATAGCTCAGGGGCCTGCCATTTCTTCATGCCGGGAACTTCAGTCTGAGTAGCTCCCTGATTATTCCTGGTGTAGACCCCACCCAGTCCCCACAGCTTGGCCGTCAGCTCCTGGCTGACCAATATGCTGTGAGCACGGACGTTGCCATGAAGAAGATCTCGGCTGTGGAGGAACTCCTGATTGGATGACAGAGGTCAAAGGTCAGAGGTTAAAGGTGTGGGACAGTGTCATATCTCAACATTCCTAAATGATTCCATTGCATTGAATTAGTCTCTAAAGTCCACAGTGACTTCCTCTCTTGTTTCCTTCCCCTCTGCTGTACAGAATACACAGGACTGGTGCAGTTCACTAACATACAGGAAATCTACCATGGTACTTGCGTTCAGCTGACCAAATCAACGCAGATAAGAAAATACATAAGCACAGGAAGCCACTGTGGACTTTTGAGACACAGCACACATTTCTTTCAAGATCCTTTCAGATCCTAATTATGGAGAAGCAAACAAGGTTAATTAAGAGATAAGTAGTAGACAATGAGGAGGTCAGGATGGGGGCATGTTCACAGTTTCATGGTTTGAGCAATGGGGCAGGTTCCTGGTTTGCACATGGGGCATGTTCATGGTTTGATAGTTTGAACATGGGGCATGTTCATGGTTTGATAGTTTGAACATGGGGCATGTTCATGGTTTGATAGTTTGAACATGGGGCATGTTCATGGTTTGCACATGCTGATGTGGCAGAAACACATTAAGTCAACATATAGTGTACTCACCAGAGCAGAGGCTACTTGTTTGGCCATGGTAAATATACGTCTCTCTGTGATCTCACATGGAGGGTCCCCACCTATACCATCCTGACATAACATACAAATATAATTAATTTATACCCAAAATCATCCTTATCACAAACCGCTCCTAATTTTACTATAACTAATGGGCTAATTGAGACAATGCCTCATGGGTAATGTGGTTCCTACCTGTCTGCACCGCCACAGGAAGCTGAGCAGATCTCTGTTCTCTAGCTCCTCAACAACGGTAACTAGGGGGGCACGCAGAGAGACCACGCCCAGGAGCTCCGGCAGGAAGGGGTGTGGCCCCAGCTGGGACAGGAAAGAAGCAAAGCCCAGGAAGTTGTGCCTCTCTGTGGTGCTCGCAGAGTCTGAGGGAGAGGGAGAGGAGGAGGAGGAGAGGAAGATTAAATTGCCTGCCAAAATGCTGTGCGAAAATGGGTTTCCAAAGCCACTGCTCAACATATTTTGTCTGTATCTCAAAGACTTGAAGCAGACTTGCTGTACCAGTGGTAATTACATTTCTGAAAGGGAGGTCAGAGAAACAGGTTGTAGAGAAACCAGTTTTACAAAGTAAACAGTTGTTGTAATTATGGTGGTGTTTGTCTAACTATCCACAAGCAGCAGCAACACCTATTGAAACTAGGGAAGAAACTGCATAATGGTGCTGCGCCCCCATCCAATGGCAGGGGAGAGGCTGTTTACAGTGGCTGTTTCAGAACTTTTTGACTATGCTTTGACCACAAATTCTACCTTACACTAACCCTTACCCTAAGTAGTTCTGACTATATTACCACTTTGGTATGCTAATACACTGCTTATAAGCCATTATTAAATAGCTTGTTCCAGTAGTAGCTGTTTTTAATCTCTAAACTCCTCTCACCATTGAGCACTCTGAGCACAGCGTTCCTGTTGTCCATGCGTGCCCTGTAGAGGGAGACGGCCTTGTCAGAGCGCAGGGAGAAGGCTGCAGGCAGTGAGGCCACTAGGTTGAAGGATTCTGGCAGCCTCTGGCGAGGCAGCTCCCTGGGCTGGACCATAGGGGTGAAGGAATGTGTGAAGGACTGGGGTGGGGTGCTGGAGGGGATGAAGGTCTTGGGTGGGGGGATAGGGGGGGGGGAGGGAGTCGCCACAGAGAAGGAAAGATGGTTGGAGGAGGGGTGGAAGTAAGTGGGGGAGAAGGTAGAGTAGGAGGGGGAGTCGAGAGCAATAGTCTCATGTTCCAGCGGGTTGATACCCAGGGGAGCTGGACGGGGGAGGGGAGGATGAATAGAGTGAGAAGGAGGGAGGGAGGACAGAGAGGGAAGAGAGAGCGGAAGAGGTTATTGCCTGAAGTTTAAAAGTAGATAGCTATAGTATAATCACAAGTTTGATTCTGTTCATTACTAGCCTGTGCAAATAGAATAAGCGGCTATGTTGTTGACGTAACACAGAAACACACACACTCATAACCTCAAATTACCTACCGTATTTCCCTATGAAAACACTCTTTCAAAGTCACATCTTTGGGCACAAATATACACACATACACACTCACCATCGATGCCTTGCAGTTGTCTCCTGGAGCGCTGTGATCTGGACGTGGCCACAGTGTTCTGTGGTCGGATGCGATCCACCTTCTCAGGACAGAACCGTAGCAGGATGATGAAGACCAGCATGACCAGGAAGCTAGCCAATAGGAGGACGGGCACAATGATCACTTCTTGCTCGTACACACGGATATCTGAGGAACAGACGTGAACATAAGGACAACGAAGAGAGATAACTGTGTGTGTGTCTGTGTGTTTGTGTAACACTTACTGCAGATGGTGTCTCCCAGTTTACAGCGGGAGTCTGCTTCTGATATTGAAGACATCCTAACAACAAAGCAAGACAAAGTGGGTAAAACATGAGGCCTTGTAGGCTACAACATCAAATAACATTTTATTGGTCACATACACGTGTTAAACAGATGTTATTGCGGGTATTGTATGTCAAGAGATTACATTTCAGATGACATTACATCTGCATAACCACTGATTAAATGGTTGACATTGAGTTATTTTTTTTAGACCTGTGTTGAGATTTCCCACATTTACTTTGTCTTGAACTTTCATATTTCAACCGAGTCGTGTTGCTTCTGAAATGCTGTACGAATCGCTGGTTCAATCAGGTTTAAAACTAGGTGTCAGTGGCAGAAAGCTCAGAGCCTGGGGGAAGAATATTCACGTAGCACATCCTCTGTTTCTTTTTTTCCCATGAGGAATGGTCACACTTACACACATGACCTGCTTAAACATTAAAATGCAAGAACGGATGAATCACATGAATGATGAACGACATAATCATCACATGATGATCCTCTGTTTATAGTGGACCAACTAGATCAGATTGTGTGATGTGAATTGAGATTATGATCACTTTATTTGTTAAGTGTACACAAAGCCCAACTGAAATTGGATTTCAGCTTTATCCCAACCCTTCCTCCGAAAGACACACAAGACAGATGTTTCACCTTGTTGGCTGGCACAACCCTAATTGCTCCAGGGCCGCTGTTGTGGTGACCCTGGCCGGGAGTTAGGATATACAAAAAACACATTTCCATTACACACTTGTGTGTAACAGGAAAATACACTGTATTATTGTTATTATTATTATTATTATTATTGCATACATACAGTACATATACAGGTTGGAGAGGTTGGAGTAAGGAGCTGCCACACTGGTCACCCGTGGAGCAATTGTTGTTGGAGAACTAATTATAATGTGACCATTACTAATCAGTATAAGCAGATGTCTGGGTTTAGAGAGAAACCTAAGGAGTAACTGAGACAAGGCCTAGCAGGAACCTGAGAAATTCTCACATTCAATCTGAGGAGTGCCTTCCTTCCAGGAAATAGCCATTAATACAACTTGTTATTTTCATAGACACACACACACCTCCAATTTATTCAGAAAGTGTACTACAACTTTAAGGAAACCAGTTCTTACTGTTTGTCCTGCCAAGTCTTCCTACCCCCCCCCCTCTCTCTCAACTTCCCCTCCCGTTTCACTATCACATACACACACCGTCCACAATAGCCCCTATGGCAGCTCATTGTATCTGTGAATGCAAAATGATATGCCCAAGCTTCACAACAAAAGGGCACATCCTGGTAGGAAGCATCACATTGCAGCACCAATACACACCTGTACACCTGAGTGTAGGCTATGTGGCACAGCATCTGGGGCTTCTGCCTGGTTTGCCATTAACACATTACTACCGTTTTACTGCAGGTCAACTATGAAAATGTGTCTCCCAGTTACACAAGGAAAACTTAAGTCCCTAACCACCTGTTTGTGTCAGTGCAGTGATTACTCAACCTGTTCAGCTGCATTTTTGCAACCAGGGAAAACACGTTGACACACACCCAACACACTCAGCAGACAAACACACACACCCAACACACTCAGCAGACAAACACACACACACACACACACACACACACACACTCACTCTCTCTCTCTCTCTCGCGTATATCCAGTATACAGTAATGGAACCAATATCTAGTCCAGACAAATCATTATAAAACAATCCCATAGACAAATTAAACACACAGTGTAGTCATCTTACCTCTCCCTGTGTGTGTGCGCCTCAGACCTTGAGAAAGAAACCGTAACAATCCTGTGATATAATCCTTTGCCCTTTCCGTCACATTTCATTCATTTTCCCTGTTGTGTGTCAGTGTGTGTAGTCCAGGGTTAGTGTTGTGGTTTCTCTCCCATTCTCTCTCCTCTCAGAGTTTGTCAGGCTCCGGGTATTACTGTGTTGTGTGCCTCTGTGTTTGTCTAAGTCACACGTTCAGTGTTGTCTCAAACCCGCCCTCTTCACCTGCACTCCATCCATCTTTCTCTCCCTCCGTTTCCTCCTCCTTCTCATCCAGGGAGTCTATCATTACTTCTTTCTCTCCCTCTGTAGAAGTTCTTGCCCTCCCTATTCTGTCTTGACTTGTCCATCTCCTGTTGTGTTTGTCCTTTACCCCCCACCATCCCTCTCATCTGGGGAAACAGGTCCTTCCACTCCTTTCCAGTCTATTTTCTGTCCTCTTCCTTTTGTTTCGTATATCTGGCCTATTCTCTCGCCCTATCTGGCCTCTTATCTTCCTAAGTCCTTGCTTGTCCCTAAACATGAATGTCAGGCTTCTTTCTGTGGTGGTAAAAATTACTAGTGAAGAGACAGTGATCTATCTATCTCAGTCCAATTTAGACAATAGACCATTTAAAATGATATCTATAGTATTTATTCATCTTAATGGATTTCATACATGACACGTTTCCAGTCCCGGTCATGTCCCAGTTTCATGTCACAGTTTGGCAGCAGCAGGCTGGGGTCCCATCCACTTCTCTCCTAGAAGACAGAAGGATATGATTGGATAAGGTCTGGACTAAGCTGAATCTTAATGGGCTCAAAGAGATGATAGTCATGATATAGGAACCAAAATTCAAAACAATAGAATCTACCATATCAAGCAACAATGCAATAATGATAACGGTATTGAGTTGTGTGATTACATACTGAGTACACACCTTTTGATAGATAAATCTATCAAAAGGTTTTATGGGGTGCATGACATAAAATGTGTAAAATTACATTACAATAAGATGTACAGTATTGATTGCAGTCCCCAGACCTGGTGTGATGGTGCAGTTTAAAGTACATTCAATAACATGCTATTTGATGCATCCAAAGTGGGAGTTTATGCAGGAATATGACCCCATATGATGTCAGAGTGTGTGTGGGCTGACCTATGCAGTGGGCAATGAGCTCAAATCGGTCAGATCCAAAGAACACTTCCGCCTTTCCATTCACATGACACACAGCCAGAGGAAAACCAAAGGCCTGAGAGAGAGAGAGAGTACAGAGGGATGGTGATATAGCGAAAGAAGTGAATGCACTGATACTAGTGAATGTACTGACACTGATGTCCAATCCCACACTGATGGCTGCTATTGTCATTAACAGCCATCTGACCCATCTACATGTACAGGGCTAGGGGTTGGTTGGGAGAGACCAGGGAGAGGAGAAGGAGACACTGACCCCATGGTCCAGTGCTTCATTGGTGGATCTCTTCAGCTTGTCTTTGATTTCCTTAGAGGTGGAGAGTTTCAGCAGCTCTTCCACCTCACTGGCTGAGAGCCCCGCCTTCATTGCTGCCTGGAAAAAACACAAATCACATTAACCTCTACAGGATCGTGTCTCGGGATGGTTGAGCTAACGTGCACTAATGTGATAACCAGGACATAGACATATCTTATATGGGCAGTAAGCTTAAATTCTTGTTAATCTTACTGCACTGTCCAATCTACAGTAGCTATTAATGTGAAAGAATACCATGCTATTGTTTGAGGAGAGTGCACAGTTTTGTAATTGAAAATGTATCAATAAATCAATAATATTACCTGAGTAATATTATGGCCTTCCTCTTGCATTTCAAAGATGCATGTTTTTTTCTTTGTATTATCTTTACCAGATATAATGTGTTATATTCTCCAGCATTAATTTCACATTTCCATAAACTTCAAAGTGTTTCCTTTCAAATAGTATCAATAATATGCATAACTTTGCTTCAGGTCCAGAGCTACAGGTGGTTAGATTTGGGTATGTAATTTCAGGCGAAAATTGAAAAAAAGGATCCGATCCTTAAGGCGTTAAACAAACAACCTGCAATGTTCAAATCCATGACCCAAATCTGCCTAGACCCAATCTCAAACTGTTCTAGGAGGATTATACCTTCCAGCACACAGGGAGTGCAATGGCATTAGTGTTGAGTGATTCTTGAGTGCAATGGCATTAGTGTTGGGTGATAACACTTGTTTAACACTTTAGTATAATGCACATTTTTCTGATATTCTGTGAAAGGCAAATTTGTGAAAGAGCTACATGTGAATAACACTAGACAGATGAATGGAGAGAAGCCTTGAATTCAAGCTCCAGCGACAGAGTACTTCCTGGTACCTCAGAGAGTGATGCAGGCTGGGTAATGTCTTTGTCTTGGCTCCAGATCCTCATCCACAGCTCACGGGACACCTGCTCTACCTGCTTATCTCCGCCCACCTCCCTCTCCTGTACCGCTGCCACAAAGCGCATGGCAGACAGCGAGCCTGGGACGGACAAATACATGGTTGCAAGAGAAAAATGTGGTGACCGTGAGGTTAGCAAGGAGTTTATTCTGCTTGACGGCGAGGCACAAAAAGACCATACAGAGCAGTGTATTAGGTTTGAAGGGATAAAGCTAATTGATAATATAGAACAGACATGTTGACAGCACAGATGTTTCTCTCCCTGAGTGTCCCCAACACACAGCAGTACTCAATGGAATGTTACAGGTATAGACTTCCTGTTAGCACCAGCTACCAAATCTTGGCCTACTGCACTGTGGCCAAGACCTGTTTAAGATGTTTTTTTTATCTATATTAGGAAGCCTTAATTGATCTTTTAAGATGCTGGCCAGTATATTAGTGCTGTTCCAACCCATGTGTATCCTGAACATATATCCAATAGCGTTGTTATAAGCTTGGTAAAATAGGCTACTGGCATAATTAAATAAAGGAGATGGGGGGGGCACCTTTTTCGAACATGGCCTCAAAGGTGTCAGCAGGGAGCCTGATGGGGACCTGGAAATACTGGGCTAGACGGTGCAGGTCTGTGGTCATATACAGGAACTTGTTTGGGACCAGACCTGGGGGCTTATTACCTGGAATACAGGATAACAGTACAGACATCACAATGCAGATGACTCATCATAATTACTTTTTAATGGCTGACTGACAACATGTGCAATGTAAACATGGTAGTCCATCCATAGCCTATTGTGAAGTCTGCTTTGTTTACTGTTGCTCTTAAGCTACTTACCTGACCCTTGCATGATGCCACCCAAGAACGCAGGACGTAGTTTAAGGTCAATGTTCCACACGTTTCTGTAACGGCACATGACCTAAAGATCGGATACATGCATGCACAATGATTAGTCAATGTATAGAACTCTACCTCTGAAATGTAGAAATGTACAATCCAGTGGAGGCTGGTGGGAGAAGCTATAGGAAGACAGGCTCATTGTAATGGCTGAAATTGAATCCATTTCAATGAGCCCGTCCTCCTATTGTTCCTCCCACCAGCCTCCACTGATAGAATCTAAAAACACTAACCTCAAAGCTAAGCCATGAGTAGGGAGAGACCACGTCATAAAACAGTTCAATCACTTTCCTGGAACTTGCCATCTGAAGGAAATGTGTGGATACAGTGTAACAATTTAGCTAGCTGTAACATATTCATTGCACTGCAAGTAAAAACGTTCCTGTAGCCACAAACACTTAGTTCTAACGTTATTTTGTGGGGTAAATTAAACGTTCTTGTTAATTCTGTGAGCGTTACCTTGACCAAAAGCTAGCTGTCCGTCTCTGTCAAAGAAATAACTGTGTCAAAGTTCAACCATTGAAAACAATCAAATGCCCTTCGGACTCTTGACTGTTTTCAGGTTTAGAAATGTGCACATATGCACCAACAGTCCATTAAAATTACCTGTGCAAAAGTCAAACTAGTTAACGTTGTTCTTTCGTTGTGTATTTCAATCGTACATGTAAACAACCAATAAAGACACTAAACTGGAGCTGCTTTAAATAACGTGGATAGAATACGCTGCAGCCTAGGGCTCAGTGCTTCTCCGTCTTGGCTAGATGGGATACATTTTATGTTAAATTACGTAATTAAGTAAGTGTTTTTTTTTTCATAGTTAACCTAATTCTCCTAACCTGCTACGTTAATTATCATAACTTGCTGCTTAAGATCTCCTAACCAGCTACGAAAAGTTAATTCTAGTCAATAAACATAAACTGTATTCCATCTAGTCAAAACCGTGTTTACTTCCTACATTCTTCTTCTTCAAGTTTTATTGGCGAATCGCAACTAACGAATGGGTGCATACACCGCCACCTACTGTAATGGAGTGTGAGGCCGGTCAGGACCTACATTATCTATACCACTATACGTTCTTTCTTCTACCTCTCTGCTCGTTTTGATACAAAAACACCTAATAATAGTTTGCTGCCATCTACTGAAAAATATAAACGCAACATGTAAAGTGCTGGTCCCATGTTTCATGAGCTGAAATAAAATATCCCAGAAATGTTCCATACTCACAAAAAATGTCCACAGATTTGTTTACATCCGTGTTGGTGAGCATTTTATCCTTTGTTAAGATAATCCATCCACTTGACAGGTGTGGCATATCAAGAAGCTTATTAAACAGCATGATCATTACACAGCATGATCATTACACAGGGGCACCTTGTGCTGGGGACAATAAATTGACACTCTAAAATGTGCAGTTTTGTCACACAACACAATGCCACAGATCACTCAAGTTTTGAGGGAGCGTGCAATTGACATGCTGACTGCAGCAATGTCCACCAGAGCTATAACCAGATAATTTAATGTTGATGTTTCTCTACCATAAGCCGCCTCTAACGTTGTTTTAGAGAATTTGGCAGTACATCCAATCGGTCTCACAACTGCAGACCAGGACCCCAAGGTCATGTGCCATTAGTTCACCCAAATGACAAAATGTAAAATGTTTGTGTTCTTACCGTTAAAGCAGTCTATGAACAAGCAGACTGCAATGATTTGGTTACCCACTGCCATCAACCATTAATATTGGTGTTTCCTGTGCAGAGACTTGGTGTAGTGGTAACCCTCCCCGACACGTACAACCTTCCACCTGAGAACAGGGATCAATCCCTACTTCCAACCTTCCCACAGTTTTTAGCATTTGCTGGTCTCATTTAATTACTGTGTGAATAAAGTGTCAATCCACCTAAAAAATATGTTTAAAAAATGTATTGCATACTTTATATTTAATATCCCAAAAATCTCAAAATATTAAAATTATCAAATTTTGAGTGTTCATTTAATGTTCAAAGCATCCTGAATACACCTATGAAATTCACATAGAACATCTCACTCCAAGCTTTCTTCAAAGCTTGAATTATTACAATGCTCTAAAATAGTAATACAAATATTGCATGACTTCATTAACATACATTTACTACAATGATGTACACATATTAACATTGAACATATTCTAAAATAATATATCTGTATTACTTGCTATGAATTCATCAAATTTAACATCTTATTTTACAGCTTGTACATACAAAGCATCCACTCGGTTATTACTAAAATATGCAAGTCATTCTGTCTGTCTACGTATCCTCCTGGGAACTGGAGTGATCTTTGACCTCCGTAGAGCCCAGGTTGTCTGTGGGCGGAAGGCTGGGTTCAGGGGGCTTGTAGGGCAACTCACTGAAAGACAAAAAACAACATGTAGACGTCTGTACGTACGTACGTCCGTCTATCAATCAATCAGCCTGATTTGTCTGTAGTGACCATTCTCTGTAGTGTCTTACCTCTCTTCATCTCTCTCTGTAGCAGCCTGAAGAGGGAGACAAAAACCAACAGGGTTGGTCAGTATTTCCCACAAACATATCAATAAGATATTCAGTGAAAAAAGAGAAAGTGCATCCATCTTCAGTATGGGTTACCTTGGGCTTCTGTGGGAGCGGCACCCCGCCCATCTTTCTAGGCCCCCCAAGAGTGTCAAAAGAATGACTGCGCACCCTTATGGCTCTCTGCGACAAACACAGGAAATATGGATGTAACAATGACACTGGGAGTCAGGAAGCAGGTGCAGCTGGTGAGTTTAATAATAATGAACATTGAGCGATACAAAACAAGTGACGCGTCTGGACAAGAACACAGAACCAATACCACCTGAAGAGTGATGCTAGGGAGTGCTAGATAAAGGGGGAGTAATCAGGGTAGTGATGAAGTCCAGGTATGCCTAATGATGGGGTGCAGGTGTGAGTAATGAGGTTTGCCAGGTGTGCATAGGCGACGTGGCGTGGGGGAGCGAGAGTAGACGTGACAATGGATGCCAAATCTAAAACCCACCCTTTCCCCATACTGTAGCGAAAAAGTAAATAATGTCTGATTTCACCTTAAAGTTTTCAATGAACCCTCCACTCCCCTCAGTTACACCCCTCATCCCCTCAGAAGTCGAAAGGACCGACACAGGCGTATCTCCCATCATGCACTGTGAGCGGGTGGACAGTTCCGCCTGCAGACCCTCCAGGAGGGACGAACGAGTGCGCAGCTTGAAAAGACAGGATGAAAGGAGAGAGGGAAGAGAGAGGGAAGAGAGGGAAGAGAGAGGGAGGCAGAATAGAGGAATTAAGTAGGAGAGATGGGGAGCAGAAGAGAGGAATTAGAGAAGAGGAGAGACGTGTTGCTTAGGTTTCTGTTCCACATAAAAACATAACCAGTTTTGCACCTAGAAAGTATTTGGATGTGTGCATGTAATGCCTCAAGCATTACTGTATACATGTATAAAGGTGTTAGTGCTGTTCTTCTGTGGTTACCTCCAGTCTGCTGAACCTCTCAGCCTTATAACAGGAGATCTCTGCATTGATAAGCTTGGTCAGGAGGAACTCTCTCAACAGGAAGCTCTGGAAGAGAGGCCAACAGAGACACACTGAGAATGCATCATGGTCTTTTACCATGTCACCGAGTTGAGATGGGAATTCTACTCACCTCTGTGAATATGGGAGGATCAGGGAGGGAGGGACCGAAGGGAGGTACATCCTCTCTGGCTGTGACTGACACCTGCAAACAGACCACTTTCAGGTTTGAAAAAGGCCTTCCATTCCAATAATAATAACTAGAGTGATAAGAGATCAATGTGAAATAGGCTTTCCATTCCAATAATAATAACTAGTGATAAGAGATCAATGTGTCTCTCCTATCCATTCCAATAATAATAACTAGTGATAAGAGATCAATGTGACTCTCCTATCCATTCCAATAATAATAACTAGTGATAAGACATCAATGTGTCTCTCCTATCCATTCCAATAATAATAACTAGTGATAAGACATCAATGTGTCTCTCCTATCCATTCCAATAATAATAACTAGAGTGATAAGAGATGTGTCTCTCCTTTTGTTTTATCTTCTTACCTGGAAGACCTCTCCCCCTCCTGCCTCCTCCCCCTCGCCCCCCACTCCCTTCCTAATCCTCCTGACCACTAGGAAACAGTGCAGGAAGTGCGAGCCGATGACATCAGGAAGAAAAGGGGTGTGGCCCTCCTGGTAAACAACAGCAACGATGTCGTTGCCGATGTGTCTCTTCCTCTGTAGCTGTGAGGATTAATGAGCAGAGGGTAAGAGGGAGCCACTGGAGCTGAAGTGATTGACTGTGGGTGAGGATGATTAGGTGTCCTTATTCTAGCCTACCTGTTGTGTATCGCCCTCTGTGAAGGGCAGTTTGGTGGACACATGGAACATGATCTCTCTGCCGTGGAAGGAT
>CM042416.1:14179964-14254964 GCA_023634145.1 Thymallus thymallus
AACTTTAGAAGCCTTTTTAAACATCAAATACACTACAAGTTTGCATTTCTCTGCAACAAAAAGTGTTAAAATTAAGATCCTACATATGTATCAATGAAATACAAGATTGTCAAATGGAGATAACAATTGCAGTTTTAGCTGTTGGATAAAAATATTAACATATTTCTATATGAAAACCCTTCAGTTGGCATGCTAAATGGCAGTCAATAAACATTATATTTCCCAATTTTGTGTGTGATAAAAATGTTTTTGTATTCATGAACATTGAAGTGAAGAAGTCTGAATTGGCTCAATCTAGTTCTGTTTATCCACAATAAATATTTATTTGGATGGAGACCAAAGTCCACAACTGATTCCATAGTGGAGACATTCTGATTGATTTCAAGCAGCTGCTTCCTAGAGATCAAACACAACTCATGGTAACCTTGGAGAATCCTCAGTATCATTGACCTGTTGTGAAACTCCAAAGAATGGCCCTTACAAAAAAAAAAAGTGAATATTGCATTTTTTTTATTTGAAAGACATCTTGATTGTTAGTCATAAAATGAGAATATGCTATAGTGAAATGCCTCTCCTCTAAATGATTGTGTCATTGTAGTAGTGTGCACAAGCAGTGATGGTAAGGAGTCTCAATAGCTCATTAACACAAAATATCTTGCCTATGTAGGCCTACTGTAAGATGACAAGTGTCTGCAACTAGTTAGCCTCAACGACCTTTAGATTTTTCTTTAAGGTGGGGTAACTTAAAGAAATTAATTGTTATAGCATGAACATTTTCAAAACCCCTGCACTTGGGAAAATATATTTTAAAGGGATAGTTGACACATTTTTATTTGTAAATAAAAATTCTTAGTAGATCTTCTCCTCAATGTTAATCTCAAAGTACACCAGATCGAAGCATTTAGCTGTTCAAATTCCATTTTTGTTATTTTGTTCTCCTCCCCCAGAACCCCCACTACTAGGGTCCCCCTCTGGCTTTGGACTAAGGCCCCAATGTCCTCAAATCCTAGAAACACCCTGAAGGTAGTAGACTAGACTACTCATTGATCTCACACACACAAATCTACAACAGAGTACACCCACCGCCCCTCGCCTGGCTTGGCAGAAGCCTGTGCTGCCTTCACTATAGCAGTAGGCTGATGGGAGAAATACAACAACATCTCAACGGCCCGGTCAAATGACCTGCAGCCAGGCTGACCTGCAGTCAGAACAACATTAAGATGAAGACAGATCAGTCTGAGAGGCAATTGAACAACTATTGAGGATTCTGATGGTTCCTGGTGCTAGTGGGAATGCATACGTACTGTATAGACACTGTGTGTTCACAATTACACATGCATATGAACACATATTCATGCATACAGACAGACACACAATACTGTTGAGGGGACAGTTGGACTCTACTTTAGAGATGGGATGACACCTGGGCACTGCCACCACTACCACTTGGAGAGAGATGGGGTGAGGGAGGAGGAAGAGGAGAGAGAGACCCACAGATTATTATGTTTTTGTTCCAGCCCAGCACTAACACACCTTTGAACTCATCCTTCACATTGTTCAGGCTGACAGAGGCCTTCCCCCCTGGGGGCAGAATACCTACACTCAGCTGGAACACGTCTGGACTCTCATTAGTCCTGAGTGGCGCAGTGGTCTAAGGCACTGCATCTCAGTGCAAGCAGTGTCACTACAGTCCATGGTTTGAATCCAGGTCGTGATCCATGTATCACATCTGGCTGTGATTGGTCCCAGGGTGTCGCACAATTGGCCCAGCGATCAATGGAAACAAGATGCTCAGTTTTGAGTCTCATAGCAAAGGGTCTGAATACTTATGTAAATAAGATATTTATGTTTCTTTATTGTTAATAAATTAGCAAACATTTATAAAAACCTGTTTTTGCTTTGTTATTATGGGGTACTGTGTGTAGATTGATGAGGAAAATGTTTTTTTAATCCATTTCAGAATAAGGCTGTAATGTATTTATTTATTTTTTAAGTCAAGGGGTCTGAATACTTACTGAATGCACTGTACGTTCATATTGTGTCCATAAATACAACATATTAGGCTCCATTTGTGCAATATGGTCAATTATATCGTGGCATTGGTAGTATTTGATTTTTTAGGATAATTTTTCATATCAATCAACAGTAGTTTGGCAAACATGGATTTCTCACAATCAAAAATTCCTTATGGACAGACGTGGGCAGTTTCCAGTTCATTTCTGAATCCCACTCCCTTATTTCCTACCAATGACATGCCATCCTGTCTACTTCGTTTAACCATGAGATAGCTGTTTGTCAGTCTTCCATGTTCTTCTTATCAATTGGTTGATTATTTACTGTAACCACAGATTCAAATTCAAATATAAATTGATTAATACGTTTCCAACCACGGCCTAGCAATGGGGAAAATGATTTGTATTCGCCCAGGAACACGTCAATCCAAATGATCCGAACGGTCATTGGCTATAATCCAAAACAAAGAATTTAGACCCCTCCCGCTACTATTTCCACACATTGCAGAGGCGCGGAAGTTGATTTAGTAGGGTACGTTATGTTGTTAATTTGTACGAAATAACTTAAAATACAGTTAGCTAAATTGGATATCAAGTTTTAAGAACATATGGTTTGGGAGCAGATTAACGCATTGAAAGGGTTTTGAAATCCACGAAAAAAGAACATCCCAACGTTAGCGTTAAGCGATCCTGACTGGCTAACGTTAGCAGTTGCATATCTAAAGTTAAATGTACATTGTTTTGAGAAATGCAACGATATCGATTGACATTTGCATTTTGAGCAACTTTCTTGCGCATAACTACCTGTTTTTATGCAATAGCTTAACGGTACAATTTAGTATTGTTCGGACGTCAAAGTGATGTCAACTTTTCATTCACACGTTAATTATTAGCTAACTAGCTGGAGACCGCTTGGTACCTGACAGCCATTGTAAGTACCTGCTGCTGCTGAGTGTTGCCGGACTTAGGAAATACTAGGACATAACTACCAATTACTTTATCGTATTCAGACAGCTAGGTAGTATAGTTATCTTACAGAAAGACACATTCAGCATCCTTACCACTCCAATTTAGAAAACGTTTAGCTATTCTAATTGCTAGATACAATGCCTATGAGTAACACGTTGTTGTTGAGAAGCCAGGCCTATATACCGCGCCAAGGTTTTGTAAGAAGAATGAAAGTTGACAGTAAATTAAGCGTTTTCCTGTGTCTTGTCTCGTAGCGGAATGGTGGGGGAATGCGGTATGCTGGAACGAGACAGAAGAGCGCTTCGGAAACGCTCTGTGACTCTCTGCAAAGAGATGGTGGTGGACGAGCTGTTCATTCAGTCGTTGCAGGCAGACGAAATTCTTACCGACAGCATGGCAGAAAGCATCCTGGTATGTTGTATTCACCATGTTAAATGTTGTAGCGCGATACTACTACCAGGTCCGGTGACTATCCACTTCCAAATAATTCATGCATTCATGGCCCAAATGTCTTCTTGTTGATTTATGTCATTAACTTCAATCATGTAATCAAATGTGAATGGTTTCCCAAACTCTGTCCTTTTTTCCCCTTATCACTACACAGCTGATTGAAATAATTAAAGCTTGATGATGAGTTGGTTATTTTAATCATGTGTAGTGCTAGGGCAAAAACCAAAACGTGGACCCAGGGGGGCCCCAGGACCAAGTCAGGGAAACCCTGGTGTAGATGACCTTGTCTTTGACTTTCCAATTTTTCTAATCTATGTTGATATCCGTTGTTCCCCAGGCGGCGCCGACCTCCCACAAACGGAGCTGGTGTCTGCTATCCCTGCTCCCCAAGCGTGGTCCCAGAGCCTTCAGCAGCTTCTGCTCAACACTGAGAGACACAGAGCAGCAGCACCTATGTGCCCTGCTCACAGAGTCACCAGAGAGAGACAGCAAGGAGAGGGACGGAGAGAGACAGGTGAGTGGGCACTGGGTGCCACACCACACACAATAATCAGACATTGATCCAGACAGACGGGCAGAAGATAGAATGGGAGAGGGTAGACATGGAGAGAGCGAGGGGTGAGCGCCACAACCAACCTAAGCCTTAAACTGTGCCCCTTACTCAGTGTCCCCAGACAGCTTTTCCTGCATGGGACTCCATGCAGGAGAGGCCAGCGGAGCACAGGCGCTTGCATATTGTGCAAGAGAAAGAGGCTATAAGTTAGAAGGTTATTATGCATAACCCATCATGAATTATTTAAATATAAGGCTAATGTATTACCTGACAGGTAGGCTAGGATCTCTCTCATTCATTTATATATATATATATCAATCTAGAACAGAATGATCTATTTTGGATGCAATTTGAATGGAGTTGATGGAGAGAGAGAGAGACTGCGTGTGCGTGCATTGATTTAAAGCAACGATATTCAAGTCATAGGCTGTTTTACAACTGGAGCTACAATAATAATAAAAACAAAAAATCTTTACAATTAAAAAAAACAAGCAGATTGAGATGGGTACATTTAGATGCACATTGGGTCTTTATATTACTGTAGCATAGGCTATGCTGCAGAAAATCTAGGCCTACCTGTGACAAGAAAAAAGTTATCATGATGAGATGATAGATCTACATGCATTGTGAACTGCACTCCATACTGAGATGGGCTGCCTGTCCCCACCCTGAGCGTTGATGTAGAGAAGCCAGATTTAGATTGCGTATCATTTAACAGTTCCATTTCACGCCATGCTGTTCATATAAATAATTGAAAAATATAGAATGGTTAAATTGTCAATTTTCTTTGTCCTTCAGAGGTATGTGGACTCTCCCCTCCCACTGCCCACCCAGGAGGGGATGGTTGCAGCCAAGAGGGCCAGAATACAAGGTGAGTAGAGCAGTCATCTGAGCTGGGTGCATTCAAGATAACAATTTTACTGTTTCATTCACAATATTTGCACGTTTCCTAAGAGATCGTGGGAGTAGTTGTTTGGGGGAAAAAATGTAATTAATGATGATGATTTCTATTTGTTGGCTTGTAACTCAGTCTTTTATAAAAAGCTATTTTTAATAAATCCAATAAAACTGTGATAACAAATGTCCCTATTGAGTGTAGTTTTTATGATTTTCATAAAAAGAAGTGTGCGGTAGCCTTGGTGTTTAGTGCTACTGCCCAGCCAGTCTCTGCACCTGCAGGCACCACGCCCAGGTGACTTGCTCACATAGCTGTAGTACAAAGGTTGTTACAACATCATTATTTTTGCTTAAGCTGTTGCTAATGATGCACTATGAACTACCATTCCAAGGTAGAAACGTTGTGCCCTTGAATGGAAGGCATTATTGTAATTGTTTGTCTCCACTAGTGTAAATTATGGAATTAAATACATGCAAGCTGTATTGTTGTCCTGATATGTGTTTCAGAGTCAATGGAGATATGTCTAGATGCAGACAGTCCCATCACCACCCCTGTTCTTCCCTGTACACAAGACTTCTACCTCTCACACTGCCAACAGGTACAACGCTCACTGTTAATACAAACCGGTAAATCACCTGTCTTTACCATGTCAGTGCAAACAGGTAAAACACAGTCTCTGTCTGGTATCTCTTACCTGAGACAATTAAAGTTGTGTTAACTACTGTATGTTTTTAGTTCTCATATTTGTCACTGCAAATACAACTGTTACAATACAATTCAACTTTATGCAATCCCCTAGGGCAGTTAGTTTCAAGGCAGCAGCCACTGCAACATGCGCCTTTGCAACAAACACATGCATGCACTTCCTGTGTCCAGAATGTGTTTCTAGCTGCTGTTTAGCTGCATTGTCCCCCAAGGTATTTCTAGGGAGCAGCAGAGTAGATATTCCTATTCATCCACCTCAACCTGTAACAGCTGTTGAAGTGTCTCCACTCTTAACAGACAGGAGCGCATCCATCTCAGCTATTAGACTTCTGCAGTAGAGACTGAGTTCAGACAGTACCAGGGGAGTCCCACAGGTCCGTAGAAGACTGTGTTTGTCTAGACCACAGTTTGACAGGAAACAGAAACAGGGAGAATTCCCCCGGCCCATATGTTTAAGTCTCTGTAAACCGGCTCAGGTTGGGGATGACTCGTCACTGAGCTCCACTGGGGTGTAAAACTGTCAATGAAGTACAGGGAGAGAAACCACAACAAACACTGCTGAGAACAGCAGCAACTTATCCACATCATTATTTTCCTTCAGGTTAACCATGTCATTTTCTCACGCTGCATTTCTTTCTCTCTCGTCCCTCACTCTTTTCTCCTCTCTTTCTTCCCTTTGCATCTCTTTCCTACCCTCACATTTTCTCTCTCTCCCTTCTTCTCCTCTCTTTCTCCCTTTCTCTCCCCTCCAGTCCTACAGTATGGTGTCCAGTCCTCGTGCCCTGGCCCTGGTGATCAGTAACGTGTCCTTTGACCCCTGTGCTGCTCCCGAACTGGACTCCAGGAAGGGAGGGGAGGTGGACCAAGAGGTCCTCAGGAAGGTGTTCACTGAGCTGGACTACATAGTCACTGTCCGTAGAGACCTCACAGCTCAGGTAACACACACACACACACACACACACACACACACACACACACACACACAACTATGTCTTACTATACTTGTGAGGACTTTTTGTGGACCAACAATTGAATCCCATTCAAATATCCTATTTTCCTAACCCAAACCCTAACCATAACCCCAACTCCTAACCCTAACCCCATAGCCTAAAATAGCTGTTTTATAAGTGAGGACCTGCAAAATGTCCTCGATTCTCTGAATTTTTCTTGGTTTACTATTCCTGTGAGGACATTTGGTACTCACAAGCATAGTAAGATGGGTACACACACACACACACACACACACACACACACACACACACACACACACACACACACACACACACAGAGTAAGACAGTAAGACAGTGTTGCCAAAGGTTTAGTAGCACATAAGTGCTTCCACCAACATGGAGTTCTGGTGTTAGCTAGAGGAGACAGCTGTTTGTAGCATTGGTCTTCATTACAGTTGGTTTACAATGCCAAGAACAAAGGGAGAAGAATTTACATCTCTACACTTCCTCTCTGTATAACTAGTGGAGCTAGCAGTAAAGTGCTATGTAATTAGAATATAGTTTAATACTTGATTGATTAATTCATTGATTGATCAATCCCTCTCTCTCCCTGACAGGACATGCGGGCGTGCATTGAGCAGTTTGGCAGACGGCAGGAGCACCAGACAGTATCCAGCTGTGTGGTGTGTCTGCTGTCCCATGGAGTAGAGGGGGCAATCTACGGCACAGACGGACAGCTACTGGAGGTGTGTGTGTGAGTGTGTGTGTGTGTGTGTGTGTGTGTGTGTGTGTGTGTGTGTGTGTGTGTGACCTCATTCACTTGATAGTGAAACCCTGTTTCTCTCTGATAATGATCATATTAATTTCATCTGTCTCTCTCTCAGTTGGACTGGGTGTTTGAGGCGTTTGACAACGCCCACTGTCCCCTACTGCAGAATAAACCCAAGATGTTCTTCATCCAGGCCTGCAGAGGAGGTGAGCTCACACATTATCTCTCTGTCCACACTCTCCCTCCTTCCCTTTCCCCAACCCTCCCTTACTCTTCCTGTCTCTCCCCTGTTCTCGTTTTCTAACCCGTCTTCTCTGTCTCCCTCCAGAGGAGATGGACTGTGGGGTGGAGCAGTCCGATGGGCCAGAGAGGACCCAGTCTCCTAGCTGTGAACAGAGGGATGCAGGGAGGGAGGGAGAGGGGGATGGAGACACCAGGCAGGCGGAGGAGAGAGGCAGGCTCAGAGTCAAACTGCCCCAGCGCTCCGACATGATCTGCGGCTTCGCCTCTCTCAAAGGTGTGTGTGTGTGCATGCTTACGTGTGTTGTCTGAGTTGATTTATGATGTGAATGTTGGAATATTTGGTGGTGTTTCTCTTTGTTGTGTGTGTTGGTCCCTACTAGGTAATGTAGTGTGTTGGTCCCTACTAGGTAATGTAGTGTGTTGGTCCCTACTAGGTAATGTAGTGTGTTGGTCCCTACTGGGTAATGGAGTGTCTGTTGGTCCCTACTGGGTAATGGAGTGTCTGTTGGTCCCTACTAGGTAATGGAGTGTCTGTTGGTCCCTACTAGGTAATGGAGTGTCTGTTGGTCCCTACTAGGTAATGGAGTGTCTGTTGGTCCCTACTAGATAATGGAGTGTCTGTTGGTCCCTACTAGGTAATGGATTGTGTTGGTCCCTACTAGGTAATGGATTCTGTTGGTCCCTACTAGGTAATGGATTGTGTTGGTCCCTACTAGGTAATGGATTCTGTTGGTCCCTACTAGGTAATGTAGTGTGTTGGTCCCTACTAGGTAATGGATTGTTTTGGTCCCTACTAGGTAATGTAGTGTGTTGGTCCCTACTAGGTAATGTAGTGTGTTGGTCCCTACTAGGTAATGTAGTGTGTTTGTCCCTACTAGGTAATGTACAGTTGTGGCCAAATGTTTTGAGAATAACACCAAGTATTTGTCTCCACAAAGTTTGCTGCTTCAGTGTTCTTAGATCTTTATGTCAGTAGTTACTATGGTACACTGAAGTATAATTACAAGTATTCCATAAGTGTCAAAGGCTTTCATTGACAATGACATTCAGTTTATGCAAAGAGTCAATATTTGCAGTGTTGACCCTTCTTTTTCAAGACCTCTGCAATCCGCCCTGGCATGCTGTCAATTAACTTCTGGGCCACATCCTGACTGATGGCAGGCCATTCTTGCATAATCAATGCTTGGAGTTTGTCAGAAGTTGTGGGTTTTTGTTTGTCCACCCGCCTCTAGAGGATCGACCACAAGTTCTCAATGGGATTAAGGTCTGGGGAGTTTCCTGGCAATGGACCCAAAATGTTTATGTTTTGTTCCCCGAGCCACTTAGTTATTACTTTTGCCTTATGGCAAGGTGCTCCATCATGCTGGAAAAAACATTGGTCATCACAAAACTGTTCTTGGATGGTTTGGAGAAGTTGCTCTCGGAGGATGTGTTGGTACCATTCTTTATTCATGGCTGTGTTCTTAAGCAAAATTGTGAGTGAGCCCACTCCCTTGGCTGAGATGTAACCCGACACATGAATGGTCTGAGGATGCTTTACTGTTGGCATGACATAGGACTGATGGTAGCGCTCACCTTGTCTTCTCCAGACAAGGTGTTTTCCGGATGGCCCAAACAATCGGAAAGGGGATTCATCAGAGAAAATTACTCTACCCCAGTCCTCAGCAGTCCAATCCCAGTACCTTTTGCAGAATATCAATCTGTCCCTGATGTTTTTCCTGGAGAGAAGTGGCTTCTTTGCTGCCCTTCTTGACACCAGGCCATCCTCCAAAAGTCTTCACCTCACTGTGCGTGCAGATGCACTCACACCTGCCTTCTGCCATTCCTGTGCAAGCTCTGCGCTGGTGGTGCCCCGATCCCGCAGCTGAATCAACTTTAGGAGACGGTCCTGGTGCTTGCTGGACTTTCTTGGGCACCCTGACGCCTTCTTCACAACAATTGAACCTCTCTCCTTGAAGTTCTTGATGATCTGATAAATGGTTGATTTAGGTGCAATCTTACCAGCAGGAATCTCCTTGCCTGTGAAGCCCTTTTTGTGCAAAGCAATGATGATGGCATGTGTTTCCTTGCAGGTAACCATGGTTGACAGAAGAAGAACAATGATTTCAAGCACCACCCTCCTTTTAAAGCTTCCAGTCTGTTATTCTGACTCAATCAGCATGACAGAGTGATCTCCAGCCTTGTCCTCATCAACACTCTCATCTGTGTTAACGAGACAATCACTGACATGATGGCAGATGGTCCTTTTGTGGCAGGGCTGAAATGCAGTGGAAATGTTTTTGGGGGATTAAGTTAATTTTCATGGCAAAGAGGGACTTTGCAATTCATCTGATCACTCTTCATGACATTCTGGAGTATATGCAAATTGCCATCATCAACACTGAGGCAGCAAACTTTGTGGAGACCAATACTTGTGTCATTCTCAAAACGTTTGGCCATGACTGTAGTGTGTTGGTCCCTACTGGGTAATGGAGTGTTTAATGTTGGTCCCTACTAGGTAATGTCTGTTGGTCCCTACTAGGTAATGTAGTGTGTTGGTCCTTACTAGGTAATGGAGTGTTTAATGTTGGTCCCTACTAGGTAATGTAATGTCTGTTGGTCCCTACTAGGTAATGTAATGTGTTGGTCCCTACTAGGTAATGTAGTGTGTTGGTCCCTACTAGGTAATGGAGTGTTTAATGTTGGTCCCTACTAGGTAATGTAGTGTGTTGGTCCCTACTGGGTAATGGAGTGTTTAATGTTGGTCCCTACTAGGTAATGTAATGTCTGTTGGTCCCTACTAGGTAATGTAGTGTGTTGGTCCTTACTAGGTAATGGAGTGTTTAATGTTGGTCCCTACTAGGTAATGTAATGTGTTGGTCCCTACTAGGTAATGTAATGTCTGTTGGTCCCTACTAGGTAATGTAGTGTCTGTTGGTCCCTACTAGGTAATGTAATGTCTGTTGGTCCTTACTAGGTAATGGAGTGTTTAATGTTGGTCCCTACTAGGTAATGTAATGTGTTGGTCCCTACTAGGTAATGTAATGTCTGTTGGTCCCTACTAGGTAATGTAGTGTATGTTGGTCCCTACTAGGTAATGTAATGTCTGTTGGTCCCTACTGGGTAATGGAGTGTTTAATGTTGGTCCCTACTAGGTAATGTCTGTTGGTCCCTACTAGGTAATGTAGTGTGTTGGTCCTTACTAGGTAATGGAGTGTTTAATGTTGGTCCCTACTAGGTAATGTAATGTCTGTTGGTCCCTACTAGGTAATGTAATGTCTGTTGGTCCCTACTAGGTAATGTAATGTCTGTTGGTCCCTACTAGGTAATGTAATGTGTTGGTCCCTACTAGGTAATGTAATGTGTTGGTCCCTACTAGGTAATGTAATGTCTGTTGGTCCCTACTAGGTAATGTAATGTCTGTTGGTCCCTACTAGGTAATGTAATGTCTGTTGGTCCCTACTAGGTAATGTAATGTCTGTTGGTCCCTACTAGGTAATGTAATGTCTGTTGGTCCCTACTAGGTAATGTAATGTGTTGGTCCCTACTAGGTAATGTAGTGTGTTGGTCCCTACTAGGTAATGGAGTGTTTAATGTTGGTCCCTACTAGGTAATGTAGTGTGTTGGTCCCTACTGGGTAATGGAGTGTTTAATGTTGGTCCCTACTAGGTAATGTAATGTCTGTTGGTCCCTACTAGGTAATGTAGTGTGTTGGTCCTTACTAGGTAATGGAGTGTTTAATGTTGGTCCCTACTAGGTAATGTAGTGTGTTGGTCCCTACTAGGCACTGCAGCCATGAGGAACACCAAGAGAGGATCCTGGTTCATCCAAGAGCTCAACTCAGCACTCCGCTTCAGAGCCAGAGACACACACCTATCAGACATACTGGTCCAGGTAAACACACACACCACATATCACAGTCATAGTAAGTACATTTCCCCTCATTAAGTGCTAGTAACCTTTTGTAACCTCTGTCTCCAGGTGAATGGTCGTATTAAAGACAGAGAAGGCTATGCTCCTGGCACCCCCCACCATCGCTGTAAGGAGATGTCTGAATTCACCAGCTCCCTCTGCAAAGACCTCTACCTGTTCCCCAAGTACCACCCTCAGTACTGACACCACACACACATACTGATACACACCCATAGAGGATTAATTCATTCACATTTGCTGTGCAAATTCCCTCTCACCGACAAACTCTTAGAAAGGAAAATGGAACAAGTTTATGTAAATCTATGTACTTGGTATTGGGAATGAAGTATACATTACAGGTATGGAGCTTATGTGTGTACCTACCTATCAGTTAAGCTTCCTATATATGTATCTGTGCCAGTTATGAATGGAATTGAAATGTTCTATTAAATCTTCTTAGCTAGCTAACACACCAGAGTATATTTAAATGTATTGCTTTTAATCTCTTACTAAACAGTAACCTTTGGGTTTCTTAAACATGTATTTTGTACGCAGATTTATTTTTATCCATTTATTTTGTATACAATCCTTTTGAAGTTCTTTTTTGTAAGAATTTTAAATCCCTTGTCCACTTTTTGTATTAAAACATGTTTATTATAAAATGCATAATATTGTATGCATTAGAATACGTAATCCCCCTGACCAAATGAAGTTATGTTTCTGTCCACCTGGTGGGCAGACAGATGGCAGTGTAGTTATTGGCTGATGATGCAACATAGAGGGAGATGCATTTCAATACCTTATCGTTTTTACCCCTTCCTCATCCAATTAATCTTGAGTCTTCCACTGAAGGATACTGGAACAAGTAGACATGATATTGGGAGTTTCAAGTTTGTTGAACTCTGTACCTCCATGAGGGGGTTACTATTAGGTCACGTCTTTACATCAAGTTGTCTTATGGCATGTAGGTTAATTAATGTAGTATCGACACTGGTAACCAGACTGTTATTACTTAGATGTGATAAAAGAAATGTTACATTTATATGTAGTCACACCAATGAATTATATTAGAGTTCTATGTAACTGCTTATTATCTCTGGTCTACTTGAGACCTAAGTTATCTACTGTCAACGTTTCTTTGACCATTAAGATTTCGGTTCACAGGATGGATTTACATGGATGTTTAAAGATATATGGATTGATTTTAAAGCAGCTACAGTATTTTCCTTTTGAAATTTGATATGCAATATTCCGTAGCAATGTGTGCCATGTGAAAGATGTATTAAGTATTGTCTTTAAAATACTTGGTTTATCATTTACATAGGACAATGCATCACAGTCAAGTGTATGAGCAGCAATATTGATGTTTCTCAGAATTACCAGTGTGTTGTAGGGAAGAGTGATATGACAGGAACCGTATGAATTGAGCTGTTGACCAACCAATCACAGAGACTTTAAAAGGGACAGTTCCATAGAGGACAGTTCACCCCAAAATCAAAGTTTGCCAGTTGTTTGTTAATGTTTTCCGTTTGGTTCTGAAGCCTCTAGTTCGGTTTGAACTAACTTAATGTGTAGAATATATCAGTATCTACACAACAGGTGTGGTGGGAAAGTAATATTTGTTGTTGTTGTAAATGTTCATAAAGTGGGTTTTGTGGTGAAGTAGGCTATCCCTTGAAAGTGAAGTACTGAGGGCTGGGGTTCACTGCCATAAGCTAAGGAATTGCTTGGGGATGGAGGAAGAAGACTGTATTTATGTCTAAAACAAAGACTGCCAAATGTTCAAGAAAATAAACAACCCTCTGTTTTTTCTATGAATTGACTTTCTATGAGTTGTTTTGACATGCACTGTGTGCATGAATGTGCGTACGAGAGAGTACTGTACAAATGTTCACTATGCATGATATCTCTCCTTGTTGCTGTCTGTTTATATCCGTGTACATCCTGTCCCTCTCACAGTATACTGGTATAGTAGAACTCATAGCCCTGTAGTAAGGACTATTTCATGACTACAATATGTGTCGTGAGTCACACACTGACCACCACCACTGTGATAATGTTCTCTGTGTCAGGGAGAATGACTGTATCAGGTAGTGCCTCAGCCAGCTGTCCATAGTCATTCTCCCTGACACATCACACACTCGCCCTCAGTCGGAGTGACACATTTTTCTCTGCAGTGAGATTAGGTTGTTATGCGGTGGCGTGTGGTCTCCAAGGCAGAGAAGGGTTTATGGGATTGGTGGGGCCAGGGCCATGCTGGCTCTCTCTTTTCCTCTTTTGGCGGGCCATGTGCCATGTCTCATCAGGCTGAAATGAAAACCGGTGATTTCAGATCAGTAAACACAATGGAGAGAGAGAACCACTTTAGACTATTGAGATGCACCCCTACAATCCAGACTGAAACCCACTATATCAGAAGGGATGGAAATGTGCATTATGGTGACGGCTACATCTGGCCTAGGGAAGTCCGTTATAGATTGCTAATGGGGGAAAAGGTGTGTTGGTACAGCAGGGGGAATGAGTGCTTGAAGCATGTGAAGGGTTTGAAGGGATAGCCTTGCACCATTGGCTGATGAGTTGATACTTGTCACGGTGGTGTTATGTGCACCCACCCTCCTTGCGTTGCAGGGGCAGCTCCATGGGGGGTGGCATCACCCTCACCCCTGCCTGTCCAAACAAGAACACCCCATCCAAAAATCTAATGGCCCTTTGGTCTGACTGGCCTGCTCACGGGGGCAAAAAGTGTGTATGTCCGTATCGGTTTCGTTAACGTGAGCCCTGGTGTGTGTGTGATTAGGGGTCTGCTGTTCTAATAAAGGAAAGCGCTGCGTCTGTCGCTGCCTCATATCACTACCAGGAGTCTCTGTAGACATCTTTCTGTTGACTGTCTTACAGGACAGGTGGAGAGATCACTGCCTTGGGATCAACTGGACAAAATTGGATCTGAATCTGAAGAGTCAATCCCAAGTGTGCGCTCTGAACTGCTGTGTGGTGTGTGTATGAATGTGTTAGAATACATTTTTAAGAAAGTGTGTGTGCTCTTGACGTGTGTGTTTAGCGGAGAGTGTGCGGGTGGAAATGCTGAAGCGACCATCGGGGTTATTTTTGGGTCAGTGACAGCGTGTCAATGGCTGCAGATGCGTCGCAACGGAAGGCTCTGAGATACCAACAGACCCTGGTAGGTCTCTCTCTGTCTGTCCGTCCATCTGTCCACCTCTCACTCTCTACCTGTTTGAATGTCTGTCCACCTCTCACTCTTTACCTGTCCGAGTGTCTGTCCACCTCTCACTCTACCTATCCGAGTGTCTGTCCACCTCTCACTCTCTACCTATCCGAGTGACTGTCCACCTCACTCTACCTGTCAGAGTATCCATCTGTCTCACTCCGTCTCTCTCTCTGTCCGTCCGTCTCTCTCCATCTCCGTCTCTCTGTCCGTCTGTCTCTCTCCATCTCTGTCTCTTTGCCCATCCGTCCACTTCTCTTATTTTCAAATCAAATTTTATTTGTCACGTGCTGAATACAACTGGTGTAGACTTTACCATGAAATGCTTGCTTACGAGCCCTTCCCAACAATGCAGAGTAAAAACAAAAATAATAGTAACACAAGGAATAAAATAAAATACACAAGAATTAAGCTATATACAGGGAGTGCCAGTACCAGATCAATGTGCAGAGGTATTTGAGGTAGATGCTGTATGTACATGAAGGTATTTGAGGTAGATGCTGTATGTACAGTGGGGAGAACAAGTATTTGATACACTGACGATTTTGCAGGTTTTCCCACTTACAAAGCATGTAGAAGTCTGTAATTTTTATCATAGGTACTCTTCAACTGTGAGTGACGGAATCTAAAACAAAAATCCAGAAAATCACATTGTATGATTTTTAAGTAATTAATTTGCATTTTATTGCATGACATAAGTATTTGATACATCAGAAAAGCAGAACTTAATATTTGGTAGAGAAACCTTTGTTTGCAATTACAGAGATCATATGTTTCCTGTAGTTCTTGACCAGGTTTGCACACACTGCAGCAGGGATTTTGGGCCACTCCTCCATCCAGATCCTTCAGGTTTCGGGGCTGTCGCTGGGCAATACGGACTTTCAGCTCCCTCCAAAGATTTTCTATTGGGTTCAGGTCTGGAGACTGGCTAGGCCACTCCAGGACCTTGAGATGCTTCTTACGGAGCCACTCCTTAGTTGCCCTGGCTGTGTGTTTCGGGTCGTTGTCATGCTGGAAGACCCAGCCACGACCCATCTTCAATGCTCTTACTGAGGGAAGGAGGTTGTTGGCCAAGATCTCGCGATACATGGCCCCATCCATCCTCCCCTCAATACGGTGCAGTCGTCCTGTCCCCTTTGCAGAAAAGCATCCCCAAAGAATGATGTTTCCACCTCCATGCTTCACGGTTGGGATGGTGTTCTTGGAGTTGTACTCATCCTTCTTCTTCCTCGAAACACGGCGAGTGGAGTTTAGACCAAAAAGCTCTATTTTTGTCTCATCAGACCACATGACCTTCTCCCATTCCTCCTCTGGATCATCCAGATGGTCATTGGCAAACTTCAGACGGGCCTGGACATGCGCTGGCTTGAGCAGGGGGACCTTGCGTGCGCTGCAGGATTTTAATCCATGACGGCTCAGTGTGTTACTAATGGTTTTCTTTGAGACTGTGGTCCCAGCTCTCTTCAGGTCATTGACCAGGTCCTGCCGTGTAGTTCTGGGCTGATCCCTCACCTTCCTCATGATCATTGATGCCCCACGAGGTGAGATCTTGCATGGTGCCCCAGACCAAGGGAGATTGACCGTCATCTTGAACTTCTTCCATTTTCTAATAATTGCGCCAACAGTTGTTGCCTTCTCACCAAGCTGCTTGCCTATTGTCCTGTAGCCCATCCCAGACTTGTGCAGGTCTACAATTTTATCCCTGATGTCCTTACACAGCTGTTTGATTGAGTGTGTGGAGTCCGTTTGATTGAGTGTGTGGACAGGTGTCTTTTATACAGGTAACAAGTTCAAACAGGTGCAGTTAATACTGGTAATGATTGGAGAACAGGAGGGCTTCTTAAAGAAAAACTAACAGGTCTGTGAGAGCCGGAATTCTTACTGGTTGGTAGGTGATCAAATACTTATGTCATGCAATAAAATGCAAATTAATTATTTAAAAATCATACAATGTGATTTTCTGGATTTTTGTTTTAGATTCCGTCTCTCACAGTTGAAGTGTACCTATGATAAAAATTACAGACCTCTACATGCTTTGTAAGTAGGAAAAACTGCAAAATCGGCAGTGTATCAAATACTTGTTCTCCCCACTGTACATGAAGGTATTTGAGGTAGATGCTGTATGTACATGAAGGTATTTGAGGTAGATGCTGTATGTACATGAAGGCAGGGTAAAGTCACTAGGCATCTGAATAGATAATAATAAGAGTAAAGTATAGAACAGAGTAGCAGCAGCAAATTACGTGTAAAAGTGTGTGTAATGTGTATGTACGTGTGTTTGCGTTGTGTTGGTCTGCGTGTATGTGTGTGTGTGAGTATGTGTGTGGTTTGTATATAGTATAGTGAGTGTGCGTATATGGTTTGTATACAGTATATAGTCTAGTGAGTGTGTGTAAATGGTTTGTATACAGTATATACTATAGTGAGTGTGTATATGGTTTGTATTCAGTATATAGTATAGTGAGTGTGCGTATATGGTTTGTATATAGTATAGTGAGTGTGTGTATATGGTTTGTATACTTTATATAGTATAGTGAGTGTGTGTGTGTGTGTGTATGGTTTGTATACAATATATAGTATAGTGAGTGTGTGTGTGTCTATGGTTTGTATACAGTTTATAGTATAGTGAGTGTGCGTGTGTATGGTTTGTATACAGTATATAGTATAGTGAGTGTGTGTGTGTGTGTATGGTTTGTATACAGTATATAGTATAGTGAGTGTGTGTGTGTGTATGGTTTGTTTACAGTATATAGTATAGTGAGTGTGCGTGTGTATGGTTTGTATACAGTATATAGTATAGTGAGTGTGCGTGTGTATGGTTTGTATATAGTATAGTGAGTGTGTGTGTAAGGTTTGTATACAGTATATAGTATAGTGAGTGTGTGTGTATGGTTTGTATACAGTATATAGTATAGTGAGTGTGTGTATGGTTTATATATAGTATAGTGAGTGTGCGTGTGTATGGTTTGTATACAGTATATAGTATAGTGAGTGTGTGTGTGTATGGTTTGTATACAGTATATAGTATAGTGAGTGTGTGTGTGTATGGTTTGTATACAGTGTATAGTGAGTGTGTGTGTGTATGGTTTGTATACAGTATATAGTATAGTGAGTGTGTGGTTTGTATACAGTATATAGTATAGTGAGTGTGTGTGTGTGTATGGTTTGTATACAGTATATAGTATAGTGAGTGTGTGTGTGTGGTTTGTATACAGTATATAGTATAGTGAGTGTGTGTGTTTATGGTTTGTATACAGTATATAGTATAGTGAGTGTGTGTGTCTATGGTTTGTATACAGTATATAGTATAGTGAGTGTGTGTGTGTATGGTTTGTATACAGTATATAGTATAGTGAGTGTGTGTGTGTATGGTTTGTATACAGTATATAGTATAGTGAGTGTGTGTGTGTGTATGGTTTATATACAGTATATAGTATAGTGAGTGTGTGTGTGTGTATGGTTTGTATACAGTATATAGTATAGTGAGTGTGTGTGTGGTTTGTATACAGTATATAGTATAGTGAGTGTGTGTGTGTGTGTGTGTATGGTTTGTATACAGTATATAGTATAGTGAGTGTGTGTGTGGTTTGTATACAGTATATAGTATAGTGAGTGTGTGTGTATGGTTTGTATACAGTGTATAGTGAGTGTGTGTGTGTATGGTTTGTATACATTATATAGTATAGTGAGTGTGTATGGTTTGTATACAGTATATAGTATAGTGAGTGTGTGTGTGTATGGTTTGTATACAGTATATAGTATAGTGAGTGTGTGTGTGTGTGTGTATGGTTTGTATACAGTATATAGTATAGTGAGTGTGTGTGTATGGTTTGTATACAGTATATAGTATAGTGAGTGTGCGTGTGTGTATGGTTTGTATACAGTATATAGTATAGTGAGTGTGTATGGTTTGTATACAGTATATAGTATAGTGAGTGTGTATGGTTTGTATACAGTATATAGTATAGTGAGTGTGTGTGTATGGTTTGTATACAGTATATAGTATAGTGAGTGTGTGTGTGTATGGTTTGTATACATTATATAGTATAGTGAGTGTGCGTGTGTATGGTTTGTATACAGTATATAGTATAGTGAGTGTGTGGTTTGTATACAGTATATAGTATAGTGAGTGTGTGTGTGTATGGTTTGTATACAGTATATAGTATAGTGAGTGTGTGTGTGTATGGTTTGTATACAGTATATAGTGAGTGTGTGTGTCTATGGTTTGTATACAGTATATAGTATAGTGAGTGTGTGTGTGTATGGTTTGTATACAGTATATAGTATAGTGAGTGTGTGTGTGTATGGTTTGTATACAGTATATAGTATAGTGAGTGTGTGTGTGAGTGTGTGGTTTGTATATAGTATAGTGAGTGTGTGTGTGTATGGTTTGTATACAGTATATAGTATAGTGAGTGTGTGTGTGTGTATGGTTTGTATACAGTATATAGTGAGTGTGTGTGTCTATGGTTTGTATACAGTATATAGTATAGTGAGTGTGTGTGTGTATGGTTTGTATACAGTATATAGTATAGTGAGTGTGTGTGTGTATGGTTTGTATACAGTATATAGTATAGTGAGTGTGTGTGTGTATGGTTTGTATACAGTATATAGTATAGTGAGTGTGTGTGTGTGTGTGTGTATGGTTTGTATACAGTATATAGTATAGTGAGTGTGTGTGTGTATGGTTTGTATACAGTATATAGTATAGTGAGTGTGCGTGTGTATGGTTTGTATACAGTGTATAGTGAGTGTGCGTGTGTATGGTTTGTATATAGTATAGTGAGTGTGTGTGTATGGTTTGTATACAGTATATAGTATAGTGAGTGTGTGTGTATGGTTTGTATACAGTATATAGTATAGTGAGTGTGTGTGTATGGTTTGTATACAGTATATAGTATAGTGAGTGTGTGTGTGTGTATGGTTTATATACAGTATATAGTATAGTGAGTGTGTGTGTGTGTGTGTGTGTGTGTGTGTGTGTGTATGGTTTGTATACAGTATATAGTATAGTGAGTGTGTGTGTGGTTTGTATACAGTATATAGTATAGTGAGTGTGTGTGTGTGTGTGTGTGTGTGTGTATGGTTTGTATACAGTATATAGTATAGTGAGTGTGTGTGTATGGTTTGTATACATTGTATAGTGAGTGTGTGTGTGTATGGTTTGTATACATTATATAGTATAGTGAGTGTGTATGGTTTGTATACAGTATATAGTATAGTGAGTGTGTGTGTGTATGGTTTGTATACAGTATATAGTATAGTGAGTGTGTGTGTGTGTGTGTGTATGGTTTGTATACAGTATATAGTGAGTGTGTGTGTGTGTGTGTGTGTGTGTGTGTGTATGGTTTGTATACAGTATATAGTATAGTGAGTGTGTGTGTATGGTTTGTATACAGTGTATAGTGAGTGTGTGTGTGTATGGTTTGTATACATTATATAGTATAGTGAGTGTGTGTGTGTGTGTGTATGGTTTGTTTACAGTATATAGTATAGTGAGTGTGTGTGTATGGTTTGTATACAGTATATAGTATAGTGAGTGTGTGTGTGTATGGTTTGTATACAGTATATAGTATAGTGAGTGTGCGTAGGGTCAGTGCAAGATGGTCAATGCAGATAGTTTGGGTACCATTCATTAACAATTTAGTAGTCTGGCCATTTAGCAGTCTTATGGCTTATGGGTAGAAGCTGTCTCAAAGCCTATTGGTCCGAGAGCCAATGCTCCGGTACCATTTGCCAGATGGTAGCAGAGTGAACAGTCTATGGCTTGGGTGGCTGGAGTCTATGCCAACGAACTTGAAGCTCTCGAACCGCTCCACAACAGCCCTGTCGATGTGGATGGGGGCGTGCTCTCCCCGCTTCCTCCTATAGTCCACAATCAGCTCATTGGTCTTTTCCCTTTGTCAGCCTCGCCGTCTGTCTCTCCATCTCTCTCTCTCTCTCTCTCTCTCTCTCTCTCTCGCGCTCTCTCTCTCTTTCTCTCTGACCTCAATACTGTTCAGTGCTCAGGTGTTTTGAGCTTGTCTCTTCTGCTGATGTAATGACATAAATATCTGACACTGTGGAGAACATAGTCCTCCCTCGTTTTCTCCTGGCCTGTTTTCAACTAGATAATCTGAATGCTTGTTGCTTCTTCATGTTGGCTGGATGTCCTTTGGGTGGTGGATCATTCTTGATACACACGGGAAAAACCTGTTAGCGTTGCAGTTCTTAACACAAACCAGTGCACCTGGCACCTACTACCATATGCCAATCAAAGGCACTTACGTTTTTTGTCTAGCTCATTCACCCTCTGAATAACACACATACACAATCCATGTCTCAATTGTCTGTCTCAAGGTTTACAAAATCCCTCTTTAACCTGTCTCCTCTTCATCTACACTGATTGAAGTGAATTTAACAAGGGACGTTAATAAGGGATCATAGCTTTCACCGGTGTTCACCTGGTCAGTATATGTCATGGAAAGAGCAAGTGTTCTTAATGTTTTGTATACTCAGTGTATATCCTGGTGCTTAACCCCTGCTAAAGATCCCACTGGGTTAATACCTTTCCCTTCTCATTCAAACTCTTTTAGATAACAAACAGCTGTGTGACACCTCAACATCATGAACCTAATACATGGGTGTTAAGATGGTTCTCGTCCTTTGTGATTTTTAGTGACCTCATGGGAAAGTTAAGATGAAATGAATATCCATCTCTGGTATGGTGGTCAGAATGCTCCTAAGACTTCAGTCTTGCAAAGTTATCACTGTTTTCATGGATATAAATAGATATTGCTATAGCAGGAAATGTGAGCAGACAGGTTCAATGTATTTATACTGTATCACTTCCCTGTGAGCTTGTGGATGGATGAAGTTATGTCCATAGAAAAATAATGAGTAGAACAGGTGTACCCCATTCAAGTTAATGATGGCAAAATGGGTGGACTCGCAGCCATTTTGAGTATACCCATAGAAGCAAAGCAGGAAGTTTACCCATCAATCTGTGCTTTGATTTGTTAAATCAATTCAACTGGCATTACAAAAAATGCATCCCATTGCATGAGCAGCATCATTTAGCATCCTTTGAATGAGCATTCTACATTACCATGGTGTCAGGCTCTGGCCATAGAGAAGCAAATAGGCTTCTCTATGTAGTTATGGTCAGAGTCTGACAGTGTCGTTCTTTTCTGTTTATGTGTGGGGTTTGGGGTGGATCCCTAATTAGAGGCAGCTGCACTGCATTGTCTCTAATTAGGGATCCCATATATGTTGAGTCTGTCCTTCACTCGGGTGTGGGTCGTTATCGATGTATGTCGCAGTCACGGTTGTCAGGGTTGTTTTTTTACGTCCGTTCATTGGTGTGTTTTTTGAACGTGACGTTAGTCTATTCGTGTTTTGTGTTGTTCTGTAGTTCGTATTTCGTTATACTTTAAACATAGTATTTAATTTCTTACATAGTATAATAAAGATACAATGTCGAACTACTATCCCTGCGCTGCGCCTTGGTCATTCCTACACCCACAGCGTGACAAATGGAAATGATTGCATCACAGTACGCATTACTTTACCAGTCAAATGTCGAGAGTTAGAGGTTCCAAGCCCGTTCTACTCATTGTATTTCTATGGTCATGTCACTGTCTCCTCAGCTTCATCATTTTAAATCCTCATCAGTGGAGGCTGGTGGGAGGAGCTATAAGTGGATGGGCTCATTGTAATATCTGGAATGGGTGGAACGCTGCCGAAGGCTGCCTCAATTCCCCCTCTTCTTCCTCTCCTCTTCTCTCCTCGCCTCTCTTTCTTTCCCTTGGAGGTGCTAGGATAGTCTACCCAAGGAGGCCCTCTCCTTCCTCTGTCCCCCTCCACTTCTCTCCTGTCTTTTCCCTCTCCTCCCTCTACTCCCCCTCTCCCTCCTCTCCTCCCCCTCTCCCTCCTCTCCTCCCCCTCCCTCCTCTCCTCCCCCTCTCCCTCCATCTTGGAGGTTGCAGAGACGTGGTGGCCTCTTGCCCAAGGCGAATCCTTAATCCCTGGCCCTATCACTAGAGTGTCTGTGGGACCAGAGGTCAGATATAAATAAGACATCTACATTAGTCACACTATTTACAGGCTTAATATCCCTCCCACTGGAGGTACCCACATCTATCACACAGGTATGATCACTATGATGGGGCTGCGTGTGTGTGTGTGTGTGTGTGTGTGTGTGTGTGTGTGTGTGTGTGTGTGTGTGTGTGTGTGTGTGTGTGTGTGTGTGTGTGTGTGTGTGTTAGGATCGCTATGGTGGGGTACAGAGGGGGAGAGAAAAGTGTGTTGAGCTGTTAATACTGGTACACTATCTTAATACTGTTTATTTATTAATCATTGCCTTGACACGGCCAGGGATAATTTCCTACAGCAACATTTTTAAGTAAGCTAGCTAAACCCCTTCTGAAGATGGTGGACTGGACTTATGCAGTGAGGTGTCCCATGTTGTAAGAGGAGCAGAATATCTATACAGGTTTTCACTTCCAGGTCAAAAATGAACCCATGCACACACACACACATACATACACACACACTGAGTCACAGACAGTGTCTCTTTGTTGGTGTGTGTCTGTCAGCATAGCCCCAGCTCCAGAGGTCACTTCCTCTCTCAGCCAGGCCAGGGGTCAAACACAGCTGTGTGACCTAGAAGTAAATCACTTAATGTTCTACTCCACTAACACAACAACATCAGTCGGTATAGTCAGTCAGTAGGCTATAGTCTGGGAAGCTTGGTATGTAGATATCACATCATGGGTGAGACAATCCATATGATACCTGGAATATTTTGGTCACCTGTTTTGGCTTTTTGACCATGTAATATCTAGGTAAATACTATATAACTATCTGTACTAAATGGTCTAATTAGTCATGAGAGTTGGCACTTCTAGGTTATTACACATATCTTAGAATGTAATTACTGTATATATGGTTATTATTGGTCAATAACTGTTTTTTATTATATGCAATGGCTTGAGCTGAGTAAGAGAGCGAGAGACCGAGAGAGAGACCGAGAGAGAGAGCGAGAGAGAGAGAGAAAGGGAGAGAGAAAATAGGTTTGCGGAAAAGTGTCTCAGTGAGCATTGAGTCACACTGGCTCTAAATTTAACCCAGAGTTGGGTTTCACCCCAGAAGGCGAGGGTTAAGGGGGAGGCGGGTGACAGGGTTGGTGATAGATAGATAGATAGATAGATAGATAGATAGATAGATAGATAGATAGATAGATAGATAGATAGATAGATAGATAGATAGATAGATAGATAGATAGATAGATAGATAGATAGATACTTTATTGATCCCCAAGGGGGAAAGCAGCTACAACAACAAAACACAGGGCAGGTGCAAAATGCCACAACGAAAGTATACAAAAGACCGATACACGGTACATGATACATAGAGCGGCAGTATGAAAAAGTATAGAAATACAAGATATCTGGAGTACAAAAAAAACCTATAAAAAGACATTGCATAGTATGGGTGGTTGGCTGAATATGTACACTATACATTGGTGGATGTTGGATGGTTAACTATACTATACAGGTCGATGGCAGAGAAATACTTCAGTAGCTAACAATGCATATGATATGAGCGAGGGTAATAATAGTTTACTTAATAGACAGACTGGCTAAAAGAACAGGTAAGTGAATATTTGCATGGTTAAATTAACTGTACAGGTAAATATACAGTTATATTTACAGATAAGTGAATACTTGCATGGTTACATAAACTGTACAGGTAAATGACAGGAAGAGATACTTAAATAGCTAAATGTATGCATGATATAATTTGGGTTAATAATAGTAATTCCCTTAAAATACAGTCCTTAGTGTGCAGGGTTTAATTACAGACAACTGCACGTATTGCACATTCGATATACTAAAAGCAATGAGAAAAGGTGCAACTGACAGGATACTAATATGCATTCCTGAGTGAATGACTACGTAAGTTAGGTCCAAGAATTACTAGCAATATTGCACGTGATATGATATAACAACTGTACATGAGTATGTATATACAGACCTGCATGAATAAATAGGTCCTGAGTGAATGAGTGATTACGGACCAGAGTTACTCACGGATGGATGCATAATTGTTAAACTAGGTCCTAGCACCCCAACAGTTCCAGATCTATGTTGCCGACGGCACGGCACCCCGGTGAGGCATTATATAGTCTAATAGCCGCTGGCAGGAAGGACCTCCTGTAGCGGAAGTAAAAAAACATAACCCTCACAGTGCCACTGTCAGCACTCTCGTATGAGGTCGTGGTGGTGGAAGCAGGCACAGGGAAACCGGGTCGTGAAAAAACGTGTATTTTAAATATAAGATGTTTATTCCATACAATAATCCTCCAACCGGAGTACACTAAACACATAACAATCACGGACAAGGACCATGGGGGGAGCAGAGGGATATATAGGACACAGACAATGGGATGGGAACCAGGTGTGCGTGAAACGTAAACGTAGACGTAAAATGTGAACTGGATCGGTGGCGGCTAATACGCTGGTGACGTCGACCGCCTGTGGCCGCCCGAACCAGGAGAGGGGCCGACTTCGGCGGAAGTCGTGACAGCAACCTGCGTTGTCCAGGTGAGAGTAGGCCCTATGCAGAAGGTAGATCATCTCCTCATCCACCCCGATGTTGCGCTGGTATGCAAACTGCAGGGGGTCCAGTGATGAGAGGGGAGAAAGGGGAGAGGGAAAGTTTGGAAGGAAAGGATGGTGGGGAAATAGGTGAGACAGTTTTGAGAGATGGAGAATATCCCAACGGGTGTGTACAGTACTTTACCTTGTACGTCTCTGCCTTTGTATACATACTATATTTCCAGTACTGTCAGTCACAAATTAGTTTCCTAACTGTCATCGTCAAAATACAATCCTACAAACCTAATCCCATTCCACCCAATAAAACAGGTTTAACACAGCATTAGTGCCAGGTATTAAATCACTACCACTTCCATGCATACCCAGCAAGGTGTCCCTAGTTAGTTTTATGTTCTTGGACTGTGTAGCTGTAGTCTCCTGGACTGACTGGTCGACTGGCTTATAGGGAACATACCTAGGAGAATGAGTAGCTGTCGACAACATATTGTCAACCCTTAAGTGTCTGTATTAACCTCCACCCTTTCTCCTCCTGTGTGTGTGTGTGGTGTGTGTGTGTGTGTGTGTGTTTGTGTGTGTGGTCGTCTCTATGCAACCAGAAGTCCCCACAAGTATAGTAAACACTTCTTTTTTTTTTTTTACTAACTGAGGACATTTTGTTGGTCCCCACAAGGTAAAATGCTCTTTCTAGGGGGTTTAGGGTTAAGGTTAGAATTAGTGTTAGGGTTACAATTAGGTTTAGGGTTAGGAACTAGGGTTAGTTTAGGGTTAGGAGTTAGGGTTAGGTTAGGGTTAGGGTTATATTAGTGAGGAAGGAGTGAGTGTGACACCATACAGTATCTGAGAAGAGGGGAGGGAAGATGCGGGAGCGCATCAACACTTTTGAGACAGGTCTGAACTCAGACCAGATTCTGGTAAGACCTTAATTTATATTGATATTTTATTAGTCCTATCTATTTATTATGTTATAACATAATTGCAAATGATTAAGAGGTCATGGTGACATTGTTTATGTTAGAATGTCACCTATGTAGCCAAGTGGTCTCAATTTGTGTTGTTCTCAAATGTTTTATGTTCTTAATTTAAACTGCTTGACAGTTATCAATACTCTAGTCAATCAACTTAAGAAAACATGTCCAGTTGAAGTCGGAAGTTTACATACACCTTAGCCAAATACATTTAAACTCAGTTTGTCACGATGCTGTAGTAAGGGACGGTAAACGGAGTGTTCGTGGAGCGACATTCCTTTTTATTTAACTCGTTTAACAAAACAAGTACCAAAAATAACAAAGGAGAGTAAGCACACGTGAACTGGTGTGCAGAAACCTATGACCAAACACACATAAGAATCCACACCCAGTTGGAAAACATCGACACATAAGTAGAATCCCCAATTAGAGACAACTCGAGACAGCTGTCTCTAATTGGGGATAGAAATTAACTAAGACAAAAACACCCAGTGCACTGCCAAGCTCTAACCGCGGCCCTCCAACTCCCCCACTAGAGGGAGCCAGAGACCTAGCCACAGTCAGAACTTGACACAGTTTTTCTTCATTGCTGACATTTAATCCTAGTAAAAATTCCCTGTCTTAGGTCAGTTAGGATAACCACTTTATTTTAAGAATGTGAAATGTCAGAATAATAGTAGAGAGAATGTAATGATTTATGTTCAGAGAGGTCTCTGGAAACCTTTATGGTTTCAGGTTCCCTTTGATATTGGTCCCCAACTAGAGGCAGTTGCGCAACAATGCCTCTAATTGGGGAGCCTATTTATGTTCAGTTTTTCCCACAGGTGTTTGTGGGTTTTTGTGTGTGTTTCTTTTTGTTTTCATGCCAGTTCATGGTCGCTGTCTCTCCTTTTGAAGTGTTGTGTAATAAAATTAATGTTTTTGCTACACAACGCTGCGCCACGGGTCCTGTCTAACTGCGATCGTGACAGAAAAACCCACCACACCAGGACCAAGCAGTGTGGAAAGGAGGAATGGGAGCCTCAGCAGGAGAAAGGAGGAGAGCGACGTCGTCGGACCCAGAGGCAACCCCAAGTAAAACATTTTTTTGGGGGGGGCTATGAGGGTGTTCTGGCAGGGGTGAGGAAGCACCGAGACCAGCATCCTCATGGGGTCTGGCGGAGCCAGAATACGACTGGGGGTCGGAGTCGGAGGAAGAAATAGAATATCTAAGGGAGATGTTCTTGGGAATAGTGGAGCAATGCCGGCAGCATTGGGAGGAGGACGAAGGTGACAAGGCGGAGCTGGAGGGTATGGTGCCCGAAGTGTGCATCCCCAGTCCGGGTCACAGAATACCAGCCTCCCGCGCCGGACCCACGCACCAGACCTCAGGTGTGCCTCCCCAGCCCAGTAAGCACTGTGCCAGCTCCCCACACCCGACCTTCAGTGCGTGTGCCCAGCTCGGTGCCTCCAGTGCCGGTCCCACGCACCAGACCTCCAGTGTGCCTCCCCAGCTCGGTAGCGCCAGTACCGGTTCCTAGCCCGGTAGCTCCAGTGCATGTCCCCAGCGTGGTAGTGCCAGTACCGGTTCCTAGCCCGGTGGCGCCAGTGCCGGTTCCTAGCGCGGTAGCTCCAGTGCCGGTTCCTAGCCCGGTAGCTCCAGTGCGTATCCCCAGCTCGGTAGTGCCAGTACCGGTTCCTAGCCCGGTGGTGTCAGTGGGTATCCCCAGCTTGGTAGCGCCAGTACCGGTTCCTAGCCCGGTGGTATCAGTGGGTGTCCCCAGCTTGGTAGCTCCAGTACCGGTTCCTAGCCCGGTGGCGCGAGTGCCAGTACCTAGCCTGGTAGCTCCAGTGCGTGTCCCAAGCTTGGTAGTGCCAGTACCGTTTTCTAGCTTAGGACTTGCAAAAAAATAGAGGAACCTGGGGAGTGATGACAAAAATGAGAGGGGGAGACAGAAGCAGTGTGGTTACCCTTATAGGGGATGTCCTAAAACAGTGTGGTTACCCTTATAGGGGATGTCCTAAAACAGTGTGGTTACCCTTATAGGGGATGTCCTAAAACAGTGTGGTTACCCTTATAGGGGATGTCCTAAAACAGTGTGGTTACCCTTATAGGGGATGTCCTAAAACAGTGTGCTTACCCTTATTGGTTGATTGTTAGGGTTTACTTGGATTCTCTGAATTGTTGTTGTGGCACCGCTGTACTTTAAACTATGATTGGAGCAAATTATTTTCTACAGGGGTGGGTTTCCCTTACCTTGGTATTATAGATTACCCATGTGTGTGTGTGTGTGTGTGTGTGTGTGTGTGTGTGTGTGTGTGTGTGTGTCAGTGTGTGTCAGTGTGTGTTTGTGTGCGTGTGGTCTGCCCTGATTATATAGCCCTGTCTTGGGACACAAGGTTAATAATATAATCTGACCCAGTCACTGATGGACAGATACAGAGATTAGGACATGGGGCACCACACACACAAACACACACACACACACACACACACACACACACACACACACACACTCACGAGGGACACAGGAATCTGTTGTTATTATTCTTTTTATATTAACTCTGTCACCCTGCCCTTCACTCTCTGAATATGTTTGCAGCTCTCTCTCTCTCTCTCTCTCTCTCTCTCTGCTTCTCCTTAGAACGTTTCTTCATCTTTCATTCCAAGCTGTTCTCTACCTCCTCTCTTCCTTCCCTTCAGTGTTGTTACTGATGGACATGGTGATTGACTGTTAAACTTCTAGTAGAGACACACATAGTCCCTTACAACTTCCACATAAGGGTATTGATTTTGATGTGAGTGTTTCTTCGATACCACTTGTATGTATTTCATAAATATAGAAAAATGGGTAGGATTGTACCCTGAGCGAGTTCTTCTCTGGCTCTGTGCATATTAAGTCCTTTGGTATGATGAGTATGTGTCTGGAATAGTAGTGGATGTGTTATCAGTGTATTGAGTGGTGTGTACAGGACATACACAGGCTGCCAGATGGAGAGTGATAGGCTCTCAGTTGTAGATGTATCACAGGTCTCAGACTCTCTCTTACGCTGTTTCTCTCTCTGTCTCTCACACTTTATTTTCTCCCTGTGGTTGATTCATTCTTTAATTCCGTGTCTTATGTTTCGATCTCTCGATCTTTCGTACTTTCTGTCTCCCCCTCTCGTTTTTGTCATCACTCCCCAGGTTCCTCTATTTTTTTGCAAGTCCTGCCAGTTTGTTCATCCCAGATTCATAGTGTTGTGTTGACCTTGTTGTGTTGACCTTGTATTACAGTGTTGACCTTGTATTACAGTCACATATAATACTGTAGGACAGGGAGAGAACAGTCCCATTACAGAATGCCCAAGAATACAGGCACAGAACAGGTACTGTATGCAACAGGATTATATATTTATCTTAAGTTGTTAAATGTAGTACAATGTGTATCTTTTGAGGGGTTTTACAGTGCGCTCCAAAATTATTGGGACAGTGACATATTTTGTGCTGTTTTGGCTCTACTCCAGCACTTTGGATTTGAAATGATACAATTACTACTAGGTTTAAGTGCAGACTGACAACTTTAATATGAGGGTATTTCCATCCATATCCAGTGAACCGTTTAGAAAGAACATCCCTTTTTCTACATAGTCCCCCCCATTTTAGGGGACTAAAAGTATTGGGACAATTTCACTCTATGTTTATGTGATCAATACAGCATCATGTCTATTGCTTCCTCTAGAGAGGGAAAATTCAAATCAACTTGCCCTGGCAAGACATCAGTGTTTACCTTGTTTGTTGTCTTAATTAATTATAGATCCACTGTTAGTACAACTATTATAGTGTAAGTGTCAGATTGAAAACAATTTAGTAAATGCTTGTTGCACGGCAATCCATAAGCCTCTGTATATAATACAGCATGGTTTTGAGTAAGAATTAACACATAGTAGAGATAGTTTGCTCACTTGGGGTAAAATGTGCTATAGGACTATCAAAACATCAAAATAACTTTTAAGAGATGCGTTCAAGAACAGTCGGCAACATTAGATGTGTTTAACACCAGCCCCACTATAGCCTGTAATTCCATCACCCTATTGGGGAATGGGGAATGGTCACTATGGGGAATGAGTCAAGAGAGGTTCAAGATGGCGTAACAGTGTAGACTTGTTTTTTGTTTGTCCCGTCTCATCTCCCGTGTCAAGTTTGTAATTTGTCTTTTCATACATTTTTATTTGTTCCCGATTTACCCCTCCTGCAAGCCACCTTACCCAACGTGAAACGGATCAAATATCGGATCAAATATCCGTGCTTTTTCCATTATTTAACCGAACCGCAGTCAAAAGTTAGCCTGCTAGCTAGCTTGCTAACCAGCCATCGCTAACCACTGCTAGCGGTCATCACCACGGCTCTGGCTGTTCAGCTAGCTTTCAGTTCGGACAATATTGGCCAGTCTGCTCAGCGCGCTACCAACCCAGCGCTTATCGGACTGCGTCCCCTTCCACTTCACCGGATTTCCACTGAAATAACAGGACCACCACACCGGCTCATCACAGCTAGCTAGCTGCATTTCGAGTGACCGACGTTTATAGCTAAGCTCCATTGTGTACATGCTACCAATGCTAGCGTGAGCTAGGCTCATCTCCCGGACATCCGACGTGTGCTAGCTACTCTCCCGGGCAGTACCTTATCAACCTACCTGGACCTTCTACTGTCGATACGGAGCCCCACCGAGCCACCGCGACTGGTCTGCCGACGTAATTGTCCGACGTGGTATCAACAGGGTTCTCCTCTGCGACGTCGCCGAAGACCCATCTGCTAGCTCCGGCCTGCTAGCTCCGGCCTGCTAACCCAGCCTGCTAGCCCAGCCTGCTAGCTCCGGCCTGCTAACACTGAACGCTCTGCCTCCTCGCTCACCGAGTGCAGCGCCCATTGAACTGATTCCCCGGCTCGCCTCTTTGCTACTTCATCGGATCCTATGATTGCTCAGCTCCACAGCTGATGCCTGCAGGACTGTTTGGTTATACGGTATTTCGTTCTGTTTAACTATCAGGCCTCAGGTCCTGTGTGTAGTACATCACTTTTTCTAACTGACCCTCTTTGTCCATTCATTGCCATTACCCGTCGTTGTCATAGCCCTCTTAATTTAACGGTCATTTTATTTTTATTTTTCATTTATTTTTTATTTTTTGCCCCTTTCTTATTTCAATATGCCTTGTCTTTTGCTGTTCAGGCTAGCTATTATTGTTTTATTTCACTGTAGAGCCCCCAGTCCTGCTCAACTGGCCTCTGATAGCTCCTTTGTTCCTCCCCCCACACATGCGGAGACTTCACCTGGCTTAACTGGTGTCTCCAGAGATGCAACCTCTCTCTTCATTACCCAACGCCTAGGTTTACCTCCACTGAATTCACATCCTATTATACCCTTGTCTTTACATTATGCCCTCAACCTATTCCACCACGCCCAGAAATCTGCTCCTTTTATTCTATGTACCCAACGTACTAGACGTCCTGTTCTTAAAGCCTTTAGTCGAATATTGATTCTATTACTCCTCTGTTCCTCTGGTGATGTAGAGGTAAACCCAGGTCCTGTAACCCCCAGTACTACACCTATTCCCCAGGCGCTCTCATTTGTTGATTTCTGTAACCGTAAAAGCCTTGGTTTCATGCATGTTAACATTAGAAGCCTCCTCCCTAAGTTTGATTTATTCACTGCATTAGCACACTCCGCCAACCCGGATGTCCTAGCTGTGTCTGAATCCTGGCTTAGGAAGGCCACCAATAATTCGGAAATGTCCATCCCCAACTACAACATTTCCCGTCAAGATAGAACTGCCAAAGGTGGCGGAGTTGCAATCTACTGCAGAGATAACCTGCAGAGTTCTGTCATACTGTCCAGGTCTGTGCCCAAACAGTTTGAGCTTCTTCTCTTAAAAATCCACATTTCCAGAAATAAGTCTCTCACTGTTGCCGCCTGTTACAGACCCCCCTCAGCCCCCAGCTGTGCCCTGGACTCCATATGTGAATTGATTGCCCCCCATCTATCTTCAGAGTTTGTATTGTTAGGTGACTTAAACTGGGATATGCTTAACACCCCGACTGTCCTTCAATCTAAGATAGATGCCCTCAATCTCACACAAATTATCAAGGAACCCACCAGGTACAACCCAAAATTCGTAAACATGGGTACCATTATTGATATCATCCTGACTAACCTGCCCTCCAAATACACCTCCTCTGTTTTCAACCAGGATCTCAGCGATCACTGCCTCATCGCCTGTGTTCGCAATGGGTCAGCGGTCAAACGACCACCCCTTATCACTGTCAAACGCTCCCTAAAACACTTTTGCGAGCAGGCCTTTCTATTCGATCTGGCCCAGGTATCCTGGAAGGATATTGACCTCATCCCGTCAGTAGAGGACGCTTGGTTGTTCTTTAAAAGTGCTTTCCTCACCATCCTAAATAAGCATGCCCCTTTCAAAAAACGTAGAACTAAGAATAGATATAGCCCTTGGTTCACCCCAGACTTGTCTGCACTAGACCAACACAAAAACATCCTGTGGCGCACTGCATTAGCATCGAATAGCCCCCGCGATATGCAGCTATTCAGGGAAGTCAGGAACAAGTACACACAGTCAGTAAGAAAAGCAAAGGCCAGCTTTTTCAAACAGAAATTTGCTTCCTGTAGTACTAACTCCAAAAAGTTCTGGGACACTGTAAAGTCCATGGAGAATAAGAGCACCTCCTCCCAGTTGCCCACTGCATTGAGGCTTGGAAACACTGTTACCTCCGATAAATCCTTGATTATCGAAAATTTCAATAAGCATTTTGCTACGGCTGGCCATGCTTTCCACCTGGCTACCCCTACCCCGGCCAACAGCTCTGCACCCCCGGAAGCTACTTGCCCAAGCCCCCCCCGTTTCTCCTTCACCCAAATCCAGAAGGCTGATGTTCTGAAAGAGCTGCTAAGTCTGGACCCCTACAAATCTGCTGGGCTAGATAATCTGGATCCTCTCTTTTTGAAATTATCAGCCAAAATTGTTGCAACACCTATCACTAGCCTGTTCAACCTCTCTTTCGTATCGTCTGAGATCCCTAGAGATTGGAAAGCTGCCGCGGTCATCCCCCTCTTCAAAGGAGGAGACACTCTAGACCCAAACTGTTATAGACCAATATCCATCCTGCCCTGCCTTTCTAAAGTTTTCGAAAGCCAAGTTAACAAACAGATAACTGACCACTTCGAATCCCACCGTACCTTCTCTTTTATGCAATCTGGTTTCCGAGCTGGTCATGGGTGCACCTCAGCTACGCTCAAGGTACTGAACGATATCATAACCGCCATCGATAAAAGACAGTACTGTGCAGCCGTTTTCATCGACCTGGCCAAGGCTTTCGACTCTGTCAATCACCGCATTCTTATTGGCAGACTCAACAGCCTTGGTTTCTCAAGTGACTGCCTTGCCTGGTTCTCTAACTACTTTGCAGACAGAGTTCAGTGTGTCAAATCGGAGGGACTATTGTCCGATCCTCTGGCAGTCTCTATGGGGGTGCCACAGGGTTCAATTCTTGGGCCAACCCTTTTCTCTATATACATCAACGATGTCGCTCTCGCTGCTGGTGACTCTCTGATCCATCTCTACGCAGACGACACCATTCTGTATACATCTGGCCCCTCTTTGGATACTGTGTTTACTAACCTTCAATCAAGCTTCAATGCCATACAACACTCCTTCCGTGGCCTTCAACTGCTCTTAAACGCTAGTAAAACTAAGTGCATGCTTTTCTATCGTACGCTGCCAGCACCCGCCCACCGGACTATCATCACTACTCTCGACGGGTCCGAATTAGAATACGTGGACACCTACAAATACCTAGGCATCTGGTTAGACTATAAACTCAACTTCCAGACTCACATCAACCATCTCCAATCCAAAATTAAATCCAGAATTGGCTTTCTATTCCGCAACAAAGCCTCCTTCAATCATGCTGCCAAACATGCCCTTGTAAAACTGACTATCCTACCGATCCTTGATTTTGGTGATGTCATTTACAAACTAGCCTCCAACACTCTACTTAGCAAATTGGATGTAGTCTATCACAGTGCCATCCGTTTTGTCACCAAAGCCCCATACACTACCCACCACTGCGACCTGTATGCTCTCGTTGGCTGGCCTTCATTATATATTCGTCGTCAAACCCACTGGCTCCAGGTCATCTATAAGTCTTTATTAGGTAAATCCCCGCCCTATCTCAGCTCACTGGTCACGATAGCAACACCCACCCGTAGCATGCGCTCCAGCAGGTATATCTCACTGGTCACCCCCAAAGCCAACACCTCCTTTGGCCGCCATTCCTTCCAGTTCGCTGCTGCCAATGACTGGAACGAATTGCAAAAATCATTGAAGCTAGAGGTTCCTATCTCCCTCAATAACTTTAAGCATCAGTTATCAAAGCTGCTTATCGATCACTGCACCTGTATATAGCCCTTCTGTAAATAGCCCACACTACTACCTCATCCCCATATTTATTTTTTGTTTATTTTCACTAATCTTGCACACCAGTACCTCTATTTGCACATCATAATTTGCACATCCTTCATTCCTGTGTTAATGATGATAATTCTGTAATTTATTTCACCACTATAGTCTATTTATTGTTCTACCTCTTAACCTTACTGCATTTTTGCACTACATTTTGCACTCTGTATATAGATTTTTATATTGTGTTTTTGACTGTTTGTTTAATGTGTAACTCTGTGTTGTTATTTGTCACACTGCTTTGCTTTGTCTTGGCCAGGTCGCAGTTGCAAATGAGAACTTGTTCTCAACTGACCTACCTGGTTAAATAAAGGTGAAATAAAAAAAAAAAAAAAAAAAAAAACCAATGTGAAACATTGCACAAGGCAGTTCAGCGTTGTTGTTGTTGACCGTTTACAAAAACTGAATCCCTCAAAGTAGCCTAGACATTGCCCCTAGAAACAGATTACAAACACAGGTGAGGTGGGTAAACAGTGAAACATAAATCACTTTTTTATTTAACTAAGTCAGTTAAGAACAAATTCTTATTTACAATGACAGCATAGGAACAGTGAGTTAACTGCCTTGTTCAGGGACAGAACGTTCAGGGGCAGATTTTTTCTTTGTCAGCTCGGGGATTCAATCCAGCAACCTTTAGGTTACGGGCCCAACACTCTAACCACTCGGCTACCTGCTTAAATATACAAAGCAGTTTTGAAATTAACAACAGTTGCACCTGTATCATCCAGGGTTGCGGTTAATTCCACAAATTCCATTCTAATTCCAGGTCAATCTTTGAATTCAAAGAAAATGTCAATTGTTATGTACATTTCAATAATTAAATTCTTAATTCAATATTATACCAGACAATTTCAATTCCAATTAAATTGCTTCTGGCTTTCAGGCTGATCATGTCACTGTTCAGACAACCTAGCTATACAGGAAATATAGAAATACAAGTTGAAATTATTTAAAACAACATGCTGTCAATATTTTTTACATGAACTGGAAAATGTACAAATATTGAATTCAATTGAAAAAATTTAATGTTTTTTCAATTCTAATTAAATTCAAATTCCAACAGTCCAAACATGAAGATTGTTGAAATTCAAATTGAATTCAATATAAACTCTCCAATCAAGTCAAATTGGATTTGACCGCAACCCTGGTATCATCTGACATGGTTGTCAGTAGGCCTCATGGTGGGTTGGTTGCAGAAGCTTTCCTCTCCTGTGAGAACCTAATACAGGACTGTCTGGTACCAATGATTTAGCTCTTCCACTGATTTAGACTCATGCATCGCAACGTAGTTTAGCCTGTGTAGGTTTATTAGGAGTGGGGTGGTGAAAGCTGATCCTAGAGCAGCTCCTATGTGTAACAACCTTCCTGTGTGTGTGTGTGTGTGTGTGTGTGTGTGTGTGTGTGTGTGTGTGTGTGTGTGTGCGCGCACATGCGCGTGTTGGAAGGGGAAGGTGTTCCTCTGGCAACCTGGCTCCTGTCCAGCCCAGCTTCCACTCAGGGAGGGGTTTTTCCGATCTCTTGGCCCGTTTTGTCTATTTCTGGCTGGCGGCAGGGTATTCAGGTTGGTGTGTATCCCTTACATACACGTCGTACATTCCCTCTCTACCTCGTTATCTCCAGCTATCCCGCTGTGCCGGATCCAGTTTTCTCCCCCGCTCCGATTAATGATCTCCCTTCAAATTTCCTCTGATTCTCCCTCCGTCCCTCCCTCTCTCTGTCATCTACCCATCTTCCCTAACCTCAAATTCTAAACAATGCAACACATGAAAAAACCCTACTGTATCCAGGGGATTTCTGGGCTTTCATGATAATGTAGTCTTTGATCTCAGTGTTCAGCTCTATGTGGAGAAGGCCTAGGGAGCCTCTTGGTAGTGAAGAGAATTAGAAAGTTTGCTCTGTCCAGGAAACTGCGCGGGTTTCTGTGTAAAACTGTATAGTCTTCTATCCAGGGAGCTGCTCTTGGTAATTACATGTAGTATCCTGCTCTGTCCAGGTCCATGGGCGAGTAGGGTAATGTAATGTAGATGCAACATTGCTTCCTGGGTAATGTAGTCTTTGCTCTGTCCAGCTCTACGGGGAGTACAGGGAGCAGCTGGGTAGCTTTGCCAGACGGGAAGCCACACGGCTGCTGACAGAGAGACAATGGAGGAGACAGACAGGAGAAAATACCATGGTCAACGCCAGACAGGGGCGTGGCCAACGACATCACCACACCGTCACCATGGAGTCATATCTCAGCCACACCTCCTCCACAAAGAAGCCACGCCCCTACTCCAAATGCCAAGGTGAGAGACAAGGACTAGTTCTAGCTACATCACTGTAAATAACCCCTGGTAAAAGTTATATTGAGGCCTAAACACATACAGTAATATAGCTTATTGTGTTGGTCCAGACTGTGTGGCTCGTATACAGCGGTACATCGTGACCAAGCTGGGAGAGGACTGGATCTTCCTGGTGCTGCTGGGCCTCACCATGGCCCTGGTCAGCTGGAGCATGGACTACACCAGTGCCAAGAGCTTACAAGGTACATGACTATAGTCCCCATAACCCACTGTGGCTGTAGCAGGCCAGGTACCCTCACTAGATGGCTATACAAGAGAGGACAAAAACTAATGAGCAATATCAGGAGCTATTTGACCTACATTTTTGTCCCTACCCCCTAGGTAAGTAGGTAGAGGTAAAAGTGACCAGGCAATCAGGATATATAATAAACAGAGTAGCAGCAGCGTATGTGATGTGTGAAAGTGCGTCTATGTGTGAGTGGTGTCAATATGCGTGTGTGTTTTGTGTGTGAGCTTATGTAGTGTGTGTGTGTGTGTGTGTGTGTGTGTTGGAGTGTCAGTGAAGTATGTGTGAGTGTGTGGGAAGAGTCTAGTGAGTGTGCATAGAGCCAGTGTAAAAACATGACGATAAATAATAAAAGGGGTCAATGTAATAGTCCTGGTGGACATCTGATTAACAGTTGACCAGTTTTATGGCTTTCAGGGTAGAAGCTGTTCAGGAGCCTTTTGGTCCCAGACTTTGCATTCCGGTACAGCTTGCCGTGCGGTAGCAAAGAGAACAGTCTATGACTTGGTGGCTGGAGTCTTTGACAATTTTTGGTCCTTCCTCTGACACCGTCTGGTATATAGAGGTCCTGGATGGCAGGGAGTTCGGCGCTGTATGCACTACCTTCTGTAGCACCTTGCAGTCAGATGCTGAGCTGTTGCCATACCAAGCGGTGATGCAGCCAGTCAAGATGCTCTCAATGGTGCAGCTGTATAACCTTTTGAGGATCTGAGGGCCCATGCTAAATCTTTTCAGCCTCCTGAAGTGGAAGAGGCGTTGTCATGCCCTCTTCACGACTGTGTTGGTGCGTTTGGACCATGATAGGTCCTTAGTGATTAGGACACAGAGGAACTTGAAGCTCTTGACCCGCTCTACTACATCCCTGTCGATGTGAATTTGTGCGTGTTCGGCCCTCCGTTTCCTTTAGTCCACAATAAGCTCCTTCGTCTTGCCAACATTGTGCGAGAGGTTGTTGTCCTGGCACCACACTGCAAGGTCTCTGACCTCCTCCCTATAGGCTGTCTCATCATCATCTGTAATCAGGCTTACCACTGTTGTGTTATTGGCAAACTTAATGATGGTGTTGGAGTCATGCGCGACCATGCAGTCGTGGGTGAGCAGGGAGTACAGGAGGGGACTGAACAAGCACCCCTAAGCAGCCCCCGTGATGAGGGTCAGCGTGGCGGATGTTTTGTTGCCTACCCTCACCACCTGGGGGCGGCCCGTCTGGTAGGCTTGCGCAACTGGGCAGCTCTTGGCTGGGTTTCCCTTTGTAATCCGTGATAGTTTGCAAGCCCTGCCACATCCGTATTCGTCGCCAAACCCACTGGCTCCAGGTCATCTATAAGACTTTGCTAGGTAAATCCCCGCCTTATCTCAGCTCGCTGGTCACCATAGCAACTCCCACCCGTAGCATGCGCTCCAGCAGGTATATTTCACTGGTCATCCCCAAAGCCAACACCTCCTTTGGCCGCCATTCCTTCCAGTTCTCTGCTGCCAATGACTGTAACGAATTGCAAAAATCATCTCCCTCAATAACTTTAAGCATCAGCTGTCAGAGCAGCTTATCGATCACTGCACCTGTACATCTGTAAATAGCCCAGCCCACTTATTGTTATTTGTGCTCATTTGCACCCCAGTATCTCTATTTGCACATCTATCACTCCAGTGTTAATGCTAAATTGTAATTATTTTGCCACTATGGCCTATTTATTGCCTTAACTTCCTAATCTTACTACATTTGCACACACTGTATATAGATTTTCTATTGTGTTATTGACTGTATGTTTGTTTATCACGTGTAACTCTGTGTTGTTGTTGTTTTTGTCACACTGCCTTGCTTTATCTTGGCCAGGTCGCAGTTGTAAATGAGAACTTGTTCTCAACTGGGCCTACCTGGTTAAATAAAGGTGAAATAAAAAAATAAACATCCCACGAGCACCAGAGCCAGTGTAGTAGGAATCGATCTTAGTCCTGTATTGTCTGTTTGATGGTTCGTCCGGATTAGTCTCCTGCTTCATGAAAGCAGCAGCTCTAGCCTTTAACTCAGTGAGGATGTTGCCTGTAATCAATGGCTTCTGCTTGGGATATGTACATCCAGTCACTGTGGGGACGACGTTGAAGTGTATAGATGTATAGATGATGACCTTCCCTGCTATACACTCTTCCCTGCTCTTCCCTGCACTACACACAGGAGAACCCTTTTTGGTTCCAGGTATAACCCTTTTTGGTACCAGGCATAACCCTTTTTGGTTTCAAGTATAACCCTTTTGGGTTCCATACAGAACCCTTTGTGGAAAGGTTTCTACATGGAACCCAAAAGGGTTCTACCTGGAACCAAAAAGGGTTCTTCAAAGGATTCTCCTATGGGGACAGCCGAATAACCGCTTTAGGTTCTAGATATAACTTTGTTTTCTAAGAGTGTAATCCACTACTCCTCTCTCCCCTCTTCCTCCTCCTCTGTCCCCTCTTCCTCCTCCTCTGTCCCCTCTTCCACCTCCTACTCCTCTCTCCCCTCTCCCAGCATATAAGTGGATGCACGGGGAGCTGAGAGGGAATGTCCTGATCCAGTACCTGGCCTGGGTCATCTACCCAATGGTCCTCGTCATGTTCGCCTCCCTCTTCTGCAACATAGTCGCCCCTCAGGCCATAGGTGGGTACTGATCATAGTGTTGCTCTCCTTGTCCCCATTTCTTTCTCCCACCTGGTTGCCCAAAAGTACGTACAGTGCATTCGGAATGTATTCAGACCCCTTGACTTTTTCCACATTTTGTTACGTTACAGCCTTATTCTAAATTGTATTAAATATAAAAAATATGCCCAGCAATCTACACACAATACCCCATAATGACAAAGCAAAAACTGGTTTTTAGAAATGTTTGCAAATGTATTAAAAATAAAAAACAGCAATACCTTATTTACATACAGCGGGTGAAATAAGTATTGAACACGTCACCATTTTTCTCAGTAAATATATTTCCAAAGGTGCTATTGACATTACATTTTCACCAGATGTTGGTAACAACCCAAGTAATCCATACATACAAAGAAACCAAAACAAATAAGTTCAGAAATTAAGTTATGTGTAATAATGTGAAATGACACAGGGAAAAGTATTGAACACATGAAGAAAGGGAGGTTCAAAAAGGCATGGAAAGCCAAGACAACAGCTGAAAACTATCAGTAATTAAAAAGCAATCCAGCCCCCTGTCAGTGCAAATTAATATCAGCTGGTTCAGTCCCAACTGATGGCCTACAAAAAGGTCTCATTGCCAAGGTGTCACACAAGACACATCTAATGATGGGTAAAAGCAAAGAGCTGTCTCAAGACCTTCGCAACCTAATTGTTGCAAAACATAATGATGGCATTGGTTATAGGCGCATTTCTAAGCTTCTGAATGTTCCAGTAAGCACTGTTGGGGCCATAATACGGAAGTGGAAAGACAATCATTTCACCATAAATTTGCTCGACCAGGTGCTCCTCGCAAGATTTCTGACAGAGGAGTGAAAAGAATAATCAGAAGAGTTGTCCAAGAGCCAAGGACCACTTGTGGAGAGCTTCAGGTACTGTTGTCTCAAAGAAAACATTAAGTAATGCACTCCACCGCCATGGCCTGTATGCACGCTCACCACGCAAGACTCCATTGCTGAAAAAAAAGCATGTTGAAGCTCATTTAAAGTTTGCTGCACAACATTTGGAAAAGCCAGTGAAATACTGGGAGAATATAGTGTGGTCAGATGAGAGCAAAATTGAACTGTTTGGATGTCATAATACACACCATGTTTGGAGGACAAATGGCACTGCACATCACCCTAAAAACACCATACCAACAGTGAAGTTTGGAGGTGGGAACATCATGGTGTGGGGCTGCTTTTCAGCAAATGGTACTGGCAAACGTCACATAATTGAAGGCATATTTACGAGGAGCACCTGGTCGAGGCAAATTTATGGTGAAGTGATCGTCTTTCCACTTCCGTATTATGGCCCCAACAGTGCTCACTGGAACATTCAGAAGCTTAGAAATGCGCCTATAACCAATGCCATCATTATGTTTTGAAACAATTAGGTTGTGAATGTCTTGAGACAGCTCTTTGCTTTTACCCATCATTAGATGTGTCTTGTGTGACACCTTGGCAATGAGTCCTTTTTGTAGGCCATCAGTTGGGACTGAACCAGCTGATATTAATTTGCACTGACAGGGGGCTGGATTGCTTTTTAATTACTGATAGTTTTCAGCTGTTGTCTTGGCTTTCCATGCCTTTTTGAACCTCCCTTTCTTCATGTGTTCAATACTTTTTCCCTGTGTCATTTCACATTATTATACATAACTTAATTTCTGAACTTATTTGTTTTGGTTTCTTTGTATGTATGGATTACTTGGGTTGTTACCAACATCTGGTGAAAATGTAATGTCAATAGCACCTTTGGAAATATATTTACTGAGAAAAATGGTGACGTGTTCAATACTTATTTCACCCGCTGTAAGTATTCAGACCCTTTCCTATGAGACTCGAAATTGAGCTCAGGTGCATCCTGTTTCCATTGATCATTCTTGAGATTCTGCAATTCAATTGATTGGACATGATTTGGAAAGTCACACACCTGTCTATATAAGGTTCCACGGTTGACAGTGCATGTCAGAGCAAAAACCAAGCCATGAGGTCGAAGGAATTGTCTGTAGAGCTCCGAGACAGGATTGTGTCGAGGCACAGATCTGGGGAAGGGTACCAAAAAATGTTTGCAGCATTGAAAGTCCCCAAAAACACAGTGGCTTCCATCCAAGACTCTTCCTAGAGATTACCAAGAACCCAATGGTCACTCTGACAGAGTTCCAGAGTTCCTCTGTGGATATGGGAGAACCTTCCAGAAGGACAACCATCTCCGCAGCACTCCACCAATCAGGCCTTTATGGTAGAGTGGCCAGACGGAAGCCACTCCTCAGTAAATGGCAAATGACAGCCCGCTTGGAGTTAGCCAAAAGGCACATAAAGGACTCTCAGCCCATGACAAACAAGATTCTCTGATATGATGAAACCAAGATCAACTCTTTGGCCTGAATGCCAAGCATTGTGTCTGGAGGAAACCTGCCACCATCCCTACGGTGAAACATGGTGGTGGCAGCATCCATGTTTTTCAGCAGCAGGGACTGGGAGACTAGTCAGGATCGAGTCAAAGATGAACAGAGCAAAGTACAGAGAGATTCTTGATGAAAACCTGCTCCAGGACCTCAGACTCTGGCTGGCTTCCAACAGGACAACGACCCTAAGTACGCGGCTAAGACAATGCAGGAGTGGCTTCGGGACAAGTCTCTGAATGTCATTGAGTGGCCCAGCCAGTGTCTGGACTTGAAACCGATCAAAAAGCTCTGGAGAGACATGAAAATAGCTGTGCAGCAACACACCCCATCCAACCTGACAGAGCTTGAGAGGATCTGCAGAGAAGAATGGGAGAAACACCCCAAATACAGGTGTGCCAAGCTTGTAGCGTCATACCCAAGAAGACTCAAGGCTGTAAACGCTGCCAAAGGTGCTTCAATAAAGTACTGAGTAAAGGGTCTGAATACTTATGTAAATGTGATATTAATAAACTAGCAAATATTTCAAAAAATGTGTTTTTGCTTTGTCACTAGATTAAAGAGGAATAATGTAATCCATTTTATAATAAGGCTGTAACGTAACAGAATGTGGAAAAAGGTCTGAATACTTTCCGAATGCACTGTAAGTGGGATATAGCTGCTCTGTTTCCAGTATCTGTCTATCTATCAGTCTTTTTCTCCAACATTATCTCTCTGTTTCATGTAGGTTCTGGTATTCCTGAGCTGAAGACCATTCTGCGAGGGGTGGTGTTGAAGGAGTATCTAACTCTTAAAGCCTTCGTGGCCAAAGTCATCGGGCTGACCGCTGGCCTGGGCAGTGGCATGCCTGTGGGGAAAGAGGTGGACCTACTCCTCTCCTCCAATTATTATTATTATTATTATTATTATTATTATTATTATTGTTATTGTTATTATAATGATTATTATTATTATCTCCCGCCCTCTCCTCACTCTCTCTCCCTCATCTCTCTCTCTCTCTCTCTCTCTCTCTCTCTCTCTCTCTGTCTGTATCTATTCTCTGACCCTCTGTTTATCTCTATGCTTCTTCCCTTCCTCTTCCTCTCTTTCATTACTTTCCTCCCTTACTGTATCTGCCCTCTCCCTCTCCTCCTTTCTCTCTTCTTCTCTCCCAGTGAGTAGTATAATAAATCATCTTCTGTCGTTTTTTTTCCTCTTCTCCTTGTGGGACAGAAACAATTTACTCAACTCCTCGACAAAGTCCATTACTTTTTCCTTTATGGAGGCTGGTCAACTGTCAATCATAACATGATTAATCTCTGCTGATTCAATGTGCCCCAGTCAGAGCAAATTGTCTATGTCTATGCAGGTCATGTGTATGGTGGGTCTACCTCTGTGTCACTGGGAATAGCAGGAGATTTGCCCAACCACTGATACAAGGTCAGGTATTTTCTCATCCCCCTAATGGTTAAGAATTAGGATTAAGGGTAGGGTAATCTGATCCTGGATCTGTGGGGACTGGAGAATGGCAACTTCTATTTTGGTACTTTTACCCCTTTTTCTCCCCAATTTCATGATATCCAATTGGTAGTTACAGTCTTGTCCCATCGCTGCAACTCCCGTACGGACTTGTGAGAGGCGAAGGTCGAGAGCCATGTGTCCTCCGAAACATGACGCCGCCAAGCCACACTGCTTCTTGACACACTGCTCACTTAACCCGGAAGTCAGCCGCACCAATGTGTCGGAGGAAACACTGTACATCTGGCGACCAAAGTCAGCGTGCATGCGCATGGCCTCCACAAGGAGCTGCTAGAGCGCGATGGGACAAGGACAGCCTGGGATCGAACCCGGATCTGTAGTGAAGCCTCTGCAATGCAGTGTCTTAGACCGCTGTGCCACTCAGGAGGACAAGAAGGGCAACTTCTACCTCAATTGTGTGACTGACTCTGTCCTCCTCTCTCCCGTGCTTCCTAGGGTCCCTTCGTCCACATTGCCAGTATCTGTGCTGCTGTGCTGAGTAAAATAATGTCCATCTTCTCTGGAGTGTATGAGGTAACCCGAAGCCTAGACCAAAACAAACTACAACTCCCAGAAACCCCCACTCTGACTAGTATGACCTTTGACCTGAGTAATAACAGTAATATGTAATGTGGCTGTGAGGCTGTTGCTCTGTCATGTCTGAGCTCTTAATTGTCTCATAACTCTTGTTCTTGTTGCTGTTATGACTGTCTCTATCCCTCTCTCTCTCCCCCTTCTCTCTCTCTCTCCCTTCTCTCTCTCTCTCTCTCTCTCTCTCTCTCTCCCTCTCTCTCTCTCCCTTCTCTCTCCCCTTTCTCGCTTCTCTCTCTCTCTCCTTCTCCCCGCTCTCTCTCTCTCCCTCTCTCCCCTCTCTCTCTCTCCCTCTCTCCCCTCTCTCTCTCTCTCTCTCTCTCTCTCACTCTCTCTCTCTCTCGCTCTTCTCTGTCTCTCTCGCTCTTCTCTGTCTCTCTCTCTCTCACTCTCTCTCTCTGTCTTTCTCTCCCTCTATTCCTTGTGTCTTTGTTTAGGCTCAACAGTCTCTCACACGTTGTCTGTGTTTGTGTCTGTGTATTAATAGTGTGATGGTTATGTCTGGCATGTGTATTAACACTGACCTCCCGTGACTGTCTCTGTCTCCCCCCTCCCCTCGCTCTTCCCTCTCTCCCTTCACACATCTCTCCTCCCCATGTTCTCCCCTTCCTCTCCTCTCCCACTCCCTGTACCCTCTCTCTTTCCCCCCTTGTTTATCCCGTCACCCTCCATCCGCCCACCCCCTCTCGTTTGTTCCGTTGACCCCTCACTCTAGAGTAGTCCCGCCCACATATCCCTGCATTGAACCCAGTGGGGTTCAATGCAGGGATATGTTACAGATAGAAATGTTACAGATAGAAATGTATTGTATAAAATGGAAATAACTGTTTAATGAATAATGAACATTACTGGGTGTAAGTAATTATATCTACAATGGCCTGAGCATTCTGTCCTATTGACTAGACAGCAAGTTCTGTCTGGTCTCTCTCTGTATATTTTTATGATTTGTTCAGGGCTCGTGTTCTACCACTCTGTTCTACCACTCTGTTGGGAATGTTCTTCATTCACTTTATTCCCTTTTCCTCTCCTCCACCCTCTCACTCTCTCATTCCCCATGTATTCTCTCAATCCTCTGCCCTTCTCCATTTGTCTTTCTCTCCTGTATTTTCTACCTCTGTCCCTCGACTCCCATCCCTCCCTCTCCTCCTCTCTCCTCCCTTTCTTCTCTGTGTCAGTAGAACCCCTATGGTTACACAGACATTCTGACAGTGGGCTGTGCCGTGGGAGTGGGCTGCTGCTTCGGCACTCCTCTAGGAGGTACTGTATCACTCCTTAACCGCTATACTACACCTCTTTTTATACACTATCACTCCTTCACTACACCTCTTTCTATACTACTATCGCTCCTTCACTACATCTCTTTCTATACTACTATCACTCCTTCACTACACCTCTTTCTATACTACTATCACTCCTTCACTACATCTCTTTCTATACTACTATCACTCCTTCACTACATCTCTTTCTATACTACTATCACTCCTTCGTTACATCTCTTTCTATACTACTATCACTCCTTCACTACACCTCTTTCTATACTACTATCACTCCTTCACTACATCTCTTTCTATACTACTATCACTCCTTCGTTACACCTCTTTCTATACTACTATCACTCCTTCACTACACCTCTTTCTCTACTACTATCACTCCTTCACTACACCTCTTTCTATACTACTATCACTCCTTCACTACATCTCTTTCTATACTACTATCACTCCTTCACTACATCTCTTTCTATACTACTATCACTCCTTCACTACACCTCTTTCTATACTACTATCACTCCTTCACTACACCTCTTTCTATACTAATATCACTCCTTCACTACATCTCTTTCTATACTACTATCACTCCTTCACTACACCTCTTTCTATACTACTATCACTCCTTCACTACACCTCTTTCTATACTACTATCACTCCTTCACTACACCTCTTTCTATACTACTATCACTCCTTCACTACACCTCTTTCTATACTACTATCACTCCTTCACTACACCTCTTTCTATACTACTATCACTCCTTCACTACATCTCTTTCTATACTACTATCACTCCTTCACTACATCTCTTTCTATACTACTATCACTCCTTCACTACATCTCTTTCTATACTACTATCACTCCTTCACTACATCTCTTTCTATACTACTATCACTCCTTCACTACATCTCTTTCTATACTACTATCACTCCTTCACTACATCTCTTTCTATATTACTATCACAATCCCTATCACAACCCTATTTAACCCCTGAATACCTCTCTGTGTCATTCCCACCACTCTATATCTCTCTCTACCTCCATCTCTCTCTAACCCCCTCTATCTCTCTCTACATCCCTCTCTCTCTCCCTCTATCTCTCTCTACATCCCTCTCTCTCTCCCTCTATCTCTCTCTACATTCCTCTCTGTCTCCCTCTAACCCCCCACTGCTCTCCCCTTCCTGTAACAGTAATCTACAGTGCTTAGATAGCCTCAGCATAGAAAGTAAATAATTAAAGCCCGGCTTGTCTCTACTCTTCAAATATTGTCCTTTCATCTTGCCCACAGTCATGTCTCCAATTCACTTTATTTTGCTCTCATGCTGAGTATTTAGCTATACTCTCTGTGTGTGTGTGTGTGTGTGTGTGTGTGTGTGTGTGTGTGTGTGTGTGTGTGTGTGTGTGATGTTTGTCTCATTCTGCTCACTTAAACTCAAATCTATCTCGCTCCATCCCTCTCTCTCTCATTCGCTCATCCTCTGACTTCCTCTCATACTCTTCCTCTCCTTTTTCAATCAATATTTCTCTCTCTCCTTTCTCTCTCTCTCTCTCTCTCTCTAGGGGTGTTGTTCAGTATTGAGGTCACGTCTACCTACTTTGCCGTGAGGAATTACTGGAGAGGGTATTTCGCTGCCACCTTCAGTGCCTTCATATTCAGGGTGCTGTCTGTGTGGAACAAAGATGCTGGTGAGCCATGGACACAGCACCGCATCACACACATATATTTACTCTCCAGAACAACTTAGTTAGGATATTCCCTGAATCCCCCTGTACACATTTTCTGTCATGGTGATGGCATATGTTTATTCATGCCAGGTGTTTTAGAATAGGATCAGCTTTCACTCTCTCGCTTTTACAGTCACCATTACAGCTCTTTTCCGGACCAACTTCCGGATGGATTTTCCCTTTGACCTGCAGGAGCTCCCAGCCTTCGCTATCATTGGGTGAGAGCGCTTAGTAAACATTCTACACATCACTTTTTTACCCTACAGTCGTCAACTGAACTTCACCCACAGTGATGGTGTGGGGATCAATGGGTTTGTGTGTGTGTCTTTCTGACTCTTTCCTCTGTCTGTTGTTGAATTTGCTGTGGGTTCCTGACTCTCTGTCCCCTGCCTGTCTATTGTAGAATCTCCCGTGGGTTCCTGACTCTCTGTCCCCTGTCTGTCTGTTGTAGAATCTCCTGTGGGTTCCTGACTCTCTGTCCCCTGTCTGTCTGTTGTAGAATCTCCTGTGGGTTCCTGACTCTCTTTCCCCTGTACGTCTGTTGTAGAATCTCTTGTGGGTTCCTGACTCTCTGTCCCCTGTCTGTCTGTTGTAAGATCTCCTGTGGGTTCCTGACTCTCTGTCCCCTGTCTGTCTGTTGTAGGATCTCCTGTGGGTTCCTGGGGGCCTTCTTTGTCTACCTGAACAGACAGGTGGTTCTAGTGATGAGGAGACCGACAGCTCTCACACGCTTTCTGACCAAGCAGTGAGACGTCACGCATGCACGCACTCGCATGCAATGCTTAGCAGACACTATTGCCCAGATCCCTGACACTTTCCACATTCCATTCCAAATGAGTTTCATTTGGGTAGCCTCTTCTTACAAAGTCATCTGTTACAGGACAATGACCAAGACAAGCACGGCTTAACAGCCAGCAATTCACTCAGTTATAGACATTCACTTAGCCATTGACTCACCAGTCAAGGTACATTGAGCTCACACATTAGGAGAGGCAGAGCAGTATATGTGTTCTGCCCTGAACTCAACAACCTGACAGCCAGACAATGAACTGGGATGGAATTCCTGCCATTTTACGTTATTACCCTAAATTGCTTCACATTTCAGTAATGGCATTGTGGTTTGTTACAACGGTTGAGTGTCCCTGTTGTTTAATGATATTGTTTGTGTGTGTGCGTCTTCATGTTTGTTGGCATGCGTGTGTTTGAACGTGTGTGTGTTCAGTCGGTTAATCTACCCAGGTGCAGTGACGTTTGTCATCGCAACCCTGACTTTTCCTCCTGGATTCGGCCAGTTCATGGCGGGAGAGGTCAGAGAGCGTTATTGACCTTATAAGAGTTTATGTTCATGACTTTGCAGAGATAGAATAACCTTTTATAAATGCATGTATCGCCTATAGGCCGAAGTAAGCAACCCTGTTAACTTAGTGTTTTGTAGTGCGGTTTTAAGGTGATACGGACAAATAAATATTTAAACACCATTGTATCACGGCTCATGCAGAGATGTATAACTTATAACCTATAACCACCGTGATAACCCTGCTGGTCATCTATGAACGTCTGAACATCTTGAAGAACGATCTAGCCTTAATGGCCATGTACTCTTATATTCTACACTGGTACAGCCAGAAGAGTACTGGCCACCTCTCACAGCCTGGTTCCTCTCTAGGTTTTTGCCTTTCTAGGGAGTTCTTCCTAGCCAATGTGCTTCTACATCTGCATTGTTTGCTCTTTAGGATTTTAGGCTAGGTTTCTGTATAAGCACTCTGTGACATCTGCTGATGTAAAAGGGCTTTATAAATACTTTTGATTGATTGATTGTGATGACTGAGTGCAATTCACTCTCCACCACCTGTTACGAGGGGGTCATACATTAATCTCTCTCTCCGTCTCTCTCTCCTTCTCTCTCTCCCCCGTGTTCAGTTGATGCCCAGAGAGTGTATAAACTCCCTGTTTGATAACTTCACCTGGACCAAACTGTCTGCCACCGCCCTTCCCCCGGGCCTGGGGCGTTCCTCAGCCTGGCTGCACCCCGACGTCAGCGTCTTCCTCATCCTCCTCCTCTTCTTCGTCATGAAGGTACATCATCCTTCCATCATAGACCAAAACACATGACTTTTCTTCCCATATTTTGCTGTTGGTCAGGCTATCAAATCAAAATGAAAAGAGTTGCAACCGCATTCTCTGTAAGTTTACCGTTTCATTGTTTCTTTATTAGATTCTATAATTAGTATAAGGTCTCTCTGGAATTCACATACCTTCTCAATGTTCTAGTTCTGGATGTCTGCTGTTTCCACGACGATGCCCATCCCGTCTGGAGCCTTCATGCCAGTGTTCATACTGGGTAAGAGGCTGAGATCAGACCTGGGAATCTAAACAGGATGTATCGGACATCAGGCTTAAAACATGCCCTAAACCTGTCCTAAAACACAACTGAGTATTCTCTCTCCCCTCTCCCCCAGGGGCAGCATTTGGGCGTCTGGTAGGGGAGATCATGGCTACACTCTTCCCAAATGGTATCCTGTTTGATGGGATAGTTTATCGCATCCTCCCCGGGGGCTATGCTGTCATTGGTGAGTCTCCTCTTGCCTTGCTGCTGTTGTAGGGCAGCTAAGCCCCAGAAGTGACTCTTCTTATCAACTGTATGCAAGAATTTGCTATGTGTTAGGAATTCAACAATTTCTGTGTTGGTCTTTTCAACCCCCGTTGTCACACCTCTGAGAAGAGGTTACATCATGTAGGTCTGATATCTGATTGGAGGTTAACGTTACTATAATACCATTGGTCAACAACTCAGGTTTTGAGTCCAAACAACTAAAATCAAATTAAAACTAATTTAAAATCTAAATCCTTACCTGCTATGGTGAGATACTTACTTTCTCTCTCCACCCCATGGGCTTTTGGGGCAGGGCCTTTCAGGCTGGGGTTTCTCTCTCTTCCTGGCAGACCAAGACGCAGCGCTGAAGTAGTGCGACATGAATATTTATTAAATCAACTGGCACAAAATAACAAACAAGAATAAACACGAACGTAACACACGGTAGGCTAAACAGCACTAAACCAAAACCAATGATCCACAACAGACAGGTGAAACACCTCAACTTAAATATGGCCCCCAATTAGAGACAATGCAAAGCAGCTGCCTCTAATTGGGGACCAACACAAAACCCACATAGAAACATAAACCCTAGATCTGTCATACTCTGACCATAGACAACTAGAGGAGCCAAAGGCTTCCCTATGACCAGAGCCTGACAGTACCCCCACCCCAAAGGCGTGGACTCCCGACCGCAAGACACAAAAACAATTACACAATTGGGGAGGGTTAGGGAGGGAAAATGGCGTCTGGCCCCGGCGCAGTGGACAGCTCCCTCAGTGGAGCTGGGCTGATGACCGGTCCCGGGCTGGGCACCGGTGTGGCAGGTGGCTCCGGCTCTGGAGTGGGTCTGACAACCGGTCCCTGACTGGGCACCGGTGTGGTGAACGGCTCCGGCCATGGAGCGGGGCAGACGACCGGCCCTGGACTGGGCACCGGTGTGGTGGACTGCTCCGGCACTGAAGCGGGGCTAACGACTGGTCCCGGACTGGTCACCGGTGTGCTGAACGGCTCCGGCCATGGAGTGGGCCTGACGACCGGTCCCGGACTGGGCACCGGTGGAGCGGACTGCTCCGGCACTGGAGCGGGGCTGACGACCAGTCCTGGACTGGGCACCGGTGGGGCGGACTGCTCCGGCACTGGAGCGGGGCTAACGACCGGTCCTGGACTGGGCACCGGTGGAGTGGACTGCTCCGGCACTGGAGCGGGGCCGATGACCGGTCCCGGACTGGGCACCGGTGTGGTGAACGGCTCCAGCCATGGAGCAGGGCAGACGACCAGTCCCGGACTGGGCACCAGTGGAGCGGACTGCTCCGGCACTGGAGCGGGACCCGGACTGGGCACTGGCGCAGCTGAGGGCTCCAGCCCGGATGCTGGACTGGGAACTGGACCCGGACTGGGCACTAGCGCAGCTGAGGGCTCCAGCCCAGATGCTGGACTGGAGGCCGGACCCAGACTGGTCACCGGCACAGCGGAAGGCTCCAGGCTGAAGACCCGTAACGAACAGTAGGCTAAACAGCACTAAACCAAAACCAATGATCCACACCACCGGTGCCCAGCCCGGGACCGGTCGTCAGCCCAGCTCCACTGACGGAGCTGTCCACTGTGCCGGGGCCAGAACCGCCACCGACGCCTTCCCCCATTCTGTGTTTGTTTTAGTGTCTTGCGGTCGGGAGTCCACGCCTTTGGGGTGGGGGTACTGTCAGGCTCTGGTCATAGGGAAGCCTTTGGCTCCTCTAGTTGTCTATGGTCAGAGTCTGACAGATCTAGGGTTTATGTTTCTATGTGGGTTTTGTGTTGGTCCCCAATTAGAGGCAGCTGCTTTGCATTGTCTCTAATTGGGGGCCATATTTAAGTTCAGGTGTTTCACCTGTCTGTTGTGGATCATTGGTTTTGGTTAAGTGCTGTTTAGTCTAACATGTGTTACGTTCGTGTTTCTCTTTTGTTATTTTGTGCCAGTTGATTCAAGACAGCGCTGCGTCTTGGTCTGCCACTCACCACGTTCGGGACACCATGCTTAAAATAATGCCTTGTAATGCTTGTTAATGCCTTGTAATTTAAGCTTTATGCCCTGTATGTGAATCCATTCATTTTACAAAATAATTAAATACACTTGTATTTAGAATCCATTCTCAGATATTTCTTAATTGCCTGTTACTGTAACTCAACTATAGTCTCTTGCATATTGCTTATTGTCTTTATGGAGTCATAGAAACATTTTAATAGGCCAATTGCTTAGTCTTATTACGAGTTGCATGTGATCTATTAATTATATACACATATCAAACATGTGCTCACTACCCTGTCATATCACAATGATGTCATCTAACACCATCTCTCCTTCCTTTTCTGCCTTGTCGTCACTCCTGATCTCTCCTTTTCTCCCTCTATACTCTCCCTTCCTTTCTCACCTCTTTCTCATCTCCCTACCTCCCTCCCTTCCTCTCTCCTTCCCCTCCCTCTCTCCCTCTCCTTCCCCCCTCCCGGCCTCCTTATCCCAGGTGCCGCGGCCCTGACCGGGGCAGTGACCCACACAGTGTCCACGGCTGTGATCTGTTTTGAGCTGACAGGCCAGATCTCCCACATCCTGCCCATGATGGTGGCGGTGATCCTGGCCAACATGGTGGCCCAGGGCCTGCAGCCCTCCCTCTACGACTCCATCATCCAGGTCAAAAAACTGCCATACCTCCCCGAACTCAGCCTCGGACACACCAGGTGCTGGAATGGACCCCATTATGGCTCTAATAAGTGTTTATGCAGAGAACTGTACAGTATGCCATTGTGGCTCAAACAGGTTTAGTTTACATAAGATCTTGTGTGCCACTAATACTCACATAGCCTCTCTCCTCCCTCAGTAAGTACAACATCTTTGTGGAGGACATGATGGTGCGGAAGGTGAACTTCCTGTCCTCCCAATCAACCTATCGGGAGCTGGGCTATCTGCTAGACTCCACCTCCCTCAAAACCATCCCTCTGGTGGACTCCAAAGGTGAGACATGTTCTAGAATGTTTGCTACCATGCACCGTAGATGACACAAATCCATCCACTGAATTTCCTCTCTTGCCTTCTGTCTCTCTCTCTCTCACTCTCTCTTTCTCTCTCTTTCCCTCTCTCTATACTCTCTCTCTCTCTCCTTCCCCCTGTCTTTTCCTCAGAGTCTATGATCCTATTGGGGTCTATTGAGAGGACAGAGCTGCAGGCCATCTCTGATTGGTGGTTGTCAGCCGAGAGGCGTGTCTTTGAGAGGTGTCAGGGGTCACCGGGTCAGGGCTGGAAGTCCTTCACTTTCGTAGGCGAGGAGGGAGGAGAGGTAACAGGATGGAAGGATGGATGGGTGGATAGATGGAATGATTGAACGATATCGTCCTATTTATTTATTATTATTTAATGCCTTTATAAACACATTTACAGTGCATTCGGAAAGTATTCAGAACCCTTTACTTTTTCCACATTCTGTTACGTTACAGCCTTATTCTAAAATTGATTAACTTGTTTTGTTCAACATCAATCTACACACAATTCCCCATAATACCAAAGCAAAAACAGGTTTTTAGACATTTTTGCAAATGTATTACAAATAAAAAACAAAAATATCACATTTACAAATACCCTTTACTCAGTACTTTGATGAAGCACCTTTGGCAGCGGTTACAGCCTCAAGTCTTCTTGGGTATGACGCTACAAGCTTGGCACACCTGTATTTGGGGAGTTTCTCCCATTCTTCTTTGCAGATCCTCTCATGCTTTGTTAGGTTGGATAGGGAGTGTCGCTGCACAGCTATTTTCAGGTCTCTCCAGAGATGTTCCATCAGGTTCAAGTCCGGGCTTTGGCTGGGCCACTCAAGTACATTTCAGAGACGAAGCCACTCCTGCGTTGTCTTGGCTGTATGCTTAGGGTCGTTGTCCTGTTGGAAGATGAACCTTCGTCCCCAGTCTGAGGTCCTGAGCGCTCTGGAGATGGTTTTCATCAAGGATCTCTCTGTACTTTGCTCCGTTCATCTTTCCCTCGATCCTGACTAGTCTCCCAGTCCCTGTCACTGAAAAACATCCCCACAGCATGAAGCTGCCACCACCTTTCTTCACTGTAGGGACGGTACCAGGTTTCCTGCAGATGTGAAGCTTGGCATTCAGGCATAAGAGTTCAATCTTGGTTTCATCAGACCAGAGAATCTTGTTTCTCATGGTCTGAGACTCCTTTAGGTGCCTTTTGGCAAACTCCAAGCGGCTGTCATGCGCCTTTTACTGGGGAGTGGCTTCCATCTGGCCACTCTACCATAAAGTCATGATTGGAGGAGTGCTGCAGAGATGGTTGTCCTTTTGGAAGGTTCTCCCATTTCCACAGAGGAGCTCTGTCAGAGTGACCATCAGGTTCCGTGACCAAGGCCCTTCTCTCCCGATTGCTCAGTTTGGCTGGGCGGCCAGCTCTACGAAGAGTCTTGGTGGTTCCAAACTTCTTCCATTTAAGAATGATGGAGGCCACTGTGTTCTTGGGGACCTTCAATGTTTTGGCACCCTTCCCCAGATTTGTGCCTCGACCCAATCCTGCCTCGGAGATCTACAGACAATTCCTTCAACCTCATGGCTTGGTTTTTGCTATGACATGCGCTGTCAACTGTGGGACCTTATATAGACAGGTGTGTGCCTTTCCAAATCATGTCCAATCAATTGAATTTACCACTGTTGGACTCCAATCAAGTTGTAGAAACATCTCAAAGATGATCAATGGAAACAGGATACACCTGAGCTCTCATAGCAAAGGGTCTGAATACTTTTGTAAATAAGGTATTTGTCTTAAATTTGTTATACATTTGAAAAAATGTTTTCACTTTTTCAAAATGGGGTATTGTGTGTAGATTGATGAGGATTATTTTTTATTTAATACATTTTAAAAGAAGGCTGTAATGTAAAAAAAAATTATGCATAACATCAAGTAATACTTTTGAACTTGGTTATCTGTGGTGTTTAGTACAGCCGTTTTGTCTGTTCTCCAGACCTCTCCTGTACAAGATGAACGGAACGGGCCCCTCCCATCCCCCAATCCACAGGAGCCCTCCACCAATCACACCGGCTCAGGTGACATGACATCACACAGAATGTCAGAATATGACATAGAATTGGGATGTCCCACTGTTGCTATTTTGCTACTAGTGCATCCATGTTTGTATTTGTATTTATTAAGGATCCCCATTCTTCCTGGGGTCCAGCAACATTGAGGCAGTTATATACATATTTTAAATATGACATGAAATTACATTTCACAACACTTTTCACAACACATTAAGTGTGTCCGCTTAGGCCACTAATCTACAACCACATACTATATCTACAATACAAAATCCATGTGTACGTCTGTGTTGGTTTGCTGTTAGCACTTCAACATGTTATCAGCAATCAATACAGCAGAATGTTATGAACAATCAATACAGCAGTATGTTATGAGCAATCAATACAGCAGATTGTTATGGGCAATCAATACAGCAGAAATTGTATGAGAAATCAATACAGCAGAATGTTATGAGCAATCAATACAGCAGAGTCAATATTATACCTACTGTTCTATCAATCATGGCGTTTGTTTTCAACAATTAACCAACACATTCTGTAGAAAAAAATTATGTTGGAGTGAGAATGTTTACCCAATTTACTGTCCTGTCCTGTCTGTTTAGAGAAGCGTTCCCTCCGGTCTGTGAGTAGAACATTTCAGCGCCTCTTCTCCTCTTCCTCAACCAGCAAGGCTGTAGTTCAGGTATCATTCCATATCAAGATAGAGTTTGGCTGTAACCACTGATACAGGGTCAGATATATTAGAGGATGTCTTTCATTCGCCGTCCGAGTTTTGCCGGTGTAGGCCGTCACTGTAAATAAGAAACTGACTTGCCTAGTTAAATAAAGGTTAAATAAAATAAATTCCCATAATGGTTGAGGTTTGGATTAGGGTTTGGACAACCTGATCCTGGATCTGTGGTTAAGGCCAACATCAACCTCAAGCTTTCCTCTGGTAGCTCATAGAGGAGCAATATCACATTCTGTCCACTAGGGGACACACGCTCACGTCAATGGTGTGACCTTGCTATAATGTATGATATGATATTTAATGAGCAGGTTATTCATTCTGTGTGATTGAGAAATAGCACCAGAAGGGGGCATCTGATCTGACACTTTGTAAACTTGGAGGGTGAAAATAACAAAAATCTCTAAACCACCACCCTTCACCCCCTCTCTCTCTGTCTCACACTCCCTCTTTTCTCTCTCTCTCTTTCTCCCTCTCTCTCTCTTCCTCTCTCCAGGAATCTACCCCACCTCCAGTCACAGACACCATGTCCCCAGAGGAGGTATAATGTCTCACTGACCCTGATCAACCTTAACCCCTAACCCCTGATCCCTGACTCCTCCTCCCTGACCTGGGCACTTCATGTAGCTCTAAAAGGATTCCACGAGTAGAATCAAATATCATTGCCAATTACCCTCTCTGCTCTCTGATTGGCTAATGCAGATCAAAGCCTGGGAAGAAGAGGAGTTGGATAAGCCAATCAGTATGGAGGAGATACGGATTGATCCATCTCCCTTTCAGCTGGTGGAGAGAACCTCCCTACACAAGGTATCAACTGAATCTAGCACCTTGTGCAGTTATGTAGCGAGGTTCAGCCGTTATAAACATTACATGCTGTAGGATATTAACAAATATGACCCCTCCCCAATCTCTTTTGCAGACCCACACTCTGTTCTCCTTGCTGGGTCTCAGTCATGCCTATGTTACCAGCATTGGGAAACTGGTGGGCGTTGTAGCACTGAAGGAGGTGAGATCACACATCACACCAGCTCTCTCGTAGATGACACAAATCCATCCACTGAAATCCCTCTCTTGTTCTCTCTCTGTCGAGTCTTCCTGTTCTGCAGTGTAGAAGCATCAGACACACAGCTTGCGCGTTTGTTCTGCCATCGTTCTCTGAGGGTGATGTCACAGTGTCACAGTAATTACATTGGCAAGATTAGCAAACTGAGGCATGCAATGCCAACAGCAAGCTCTGAACCTACACATCCATGCATTTAACTTTTTTTATTTAACTAGGCAAGTCAGTTAAGAACAAATTATTATTTACAATAACGGCCTACTGGGGAACAGGGGCAGAACAACATAATTTTTACCTTGTCAATACATTTTGCTCGGGGATTCGATCCAGCAACCTTTCGGTTACTGGCCCAACGCCTTAATAATATATTTTTTTATATATAATATATTTTATGTAAACTGAGTGTGGACAATGACAGACCACCTGACAACTTGGATGGAAAATTACTAAGGATGAAATCAGACTATATTGCCACTCCTACTTGCCATCACTTCAATCTAAGCCTACAAGAAAGTGTGTGCCCTCAGGCCTGGAGGAAAGCAAAAGTCATTCCACTACCCAAGAATAGCAAAGCGCCCTTTACTGGTTCAAACAGCCAACCAATCAACCTGCTACCAACCCTTAGTAAACTTTTGCTTTTTGTTTTTTGATTTTTTGACCAGATACAATGCTATTTCACAGTAAACAAATTACTTTCAGCACGCTTATAGGGAAGGGCACTCAACATGTAACTTACACAAGTTACTGATGATTGGCTGAAAGAAATTGATACTAAGAAGATTGTGGGAGCTGTTTAGTTAGACTTCAGTGCAGCTTTTGACATGATTGATCATAATCTGCTGCTGAAAATGTTTTATGTGTTATGGATCCTGGCCAAACTGCTGGCCATCATGGACAATGTCACCCACCCTCTGCATGCCATGGTTATGATGCAGAGGAGCACCTTCAGTCACAGACTGATCCCACCATGTTGTGCCAGAGAGCGCCTGGCACACCGGCGGCTATTAGACTATTTAATGCCTCACCTGGGTGCCGTGCCGTCGGCAACATAGACCTGGAGCTGTTGGGGTGTTAGGACCTAGTATAACAATTAGGCATCCATCCATCCGTGAGTAACTTTCTGGTCTGTAATCACTCATTCACTCAGTACTTATTCATTCAGCACTCATTCATTCAGGACTGTATATACATATTCATATACAGTTGTTATATCCTATCACTGTAAGGATTTATGTTCAGAGAGGTCTCTGGAAACTTTTAAGTTTTCCAGGAATTCTCTATGTTCCTGTTGGAATTGGTCCCCAATTAGAGGCAGCTGCGCCACATTGCCTCTAATTGGGTAGCCTATTTATGTTCAGTCTTCCCACCTGTGTTTGTGGGTTTTTGTGTGTGTTCCTTTTGTTTTCACGCCGGTTCATGGTCACTGTCTCTCCTTTGTTCGGTTTTGGGATTATTATACTGGAATAAAGGAATGTCTTCGCACTACAGCTCTGTGCCTCTGGTCCTGTTTCATAGCGATCGTGACAATCACGTGCAATATTGTAAGTAATTCTTGGACTGAACTTACGTAGTCATTCACCCAGGACTGTACATTAGTATCCTGTCAGTAGTATCTTTTTTATTGCATATAGTATATCAAATGTACAATACGTGCATTTATCTGTAATTAACCTCTGTACTAGGGACTGTATTTTAAGGGAATTATTATTATTATTATTATTATTACCATAAATTATATCATACGCACATTTAGCTATTTAAGTATCTCTTCCTGTCATTTACCTGTACATTGAATTTATTTAACCATGCAAATATTCATTTACCTGTATATTTAACCAGACTGTATATTAAGTAAACTATTATTACCCTCATTTATATCATACGCACATTTAGCTATTTAAGTATCTTTTTCCAACCTGTAAGTATCTTTTTTCTACCTGTATAGTTAACCATGCAAATATATTTTATTTATATCAACTTACAATCATTTTTTCACCTAACACATGTATAGTGTACATATTCAGTCATTCACTCATACTATGCAATGCCTTTCTAGAGCTTTTTGCACTCCAGATTGAGAGTTACAGTGCCATGAAAAAGTATTTGCCCCCTTTCTGATTTCTCTGTTTTTGCATATGTTTTATACTGAATGTTATCAGATTTCAACCAAAACCTAATAGATCAAGTGAACCTGAGTTTACAAATAACACTAATATTTATACTTTTTTTTATGCCTGGTGAAACCAAAAACTGCATTCCACTGTAAGAACCTCATACCAACGGTCAAGCATGGTGGTAATAGTGTGATGGTTTGGGGATGCTTTGCTGCTCCCAGGACCTGAACAACTCTCCTTAATAGAAGGAACCATGAACTCTGCTCTGTATCAGAGAATTCTACAGGAGAATGTCAGGCCATCCATCTGTGAGCTGAAGCTGAAGTGCAGCTGGGTCATGCAGCAAGACAATGATCCAAAACACAACCAAGTCTACATGAAAATGGCTAAAAAGCAATGCATTTGAAGTTTTGAAATGGCCTAGTCAAAGTCCAGACCTAATTCCAACTGAGATATTGTGGCAGGACTTGAAACAAGCAGTTCATGCTTGAAAACCCAGAAATGTCGCTGAGTTAGAGCAGTTCTGTGTGGAAGAGTGGGACAAAATTCCTCCACAGCAACGTGAGAGACTGATCAACAACTACAGGAAATGTTTGGTTGGAGTTATTGCAGCTAAACGTGGCACGTCCAGTTATTGACTGTAAGGGGGCAATTACTTTTTCACACAGGGGCACATAACTTTTACATAACTTTACTTATTAAATAAATGAAATAAGTATGTTATTGTTGTGTTATTTGTTCACTCAGGCTCCCTTGATCTAATATTAGATTTTGGTTGAAGATCTGATAACATTCAGTACCAAACATATTCAAAAGTATAGGCACTGTACCTGTCTAAGATAAAACAGAGGGTATTCTTTAATGGAAGCCTCTCCAAAATAATCCAGATCGAGTTGGGTATTCCCCAAGGCAGCTGTCTAGGCTCCTTACTTTTTCAATCTTTGCTAATGACCTGCCACTGGCACTGAGATAAGCCTGTGTGTCTGTGTATGCTGATGACTCAACATTATACATGTCAGCTACCACAGCAAGTGAACTCACGGCAACACTTAACAAAGAGCTGCATTCAGTTTTAGAATGGGTGGCAAGTAATAAGCTAGTCGTAAATGTTTCAAAAACTAAAAGCATTGTATTTGGGACAAATCATTCACTAAACCTCAACTAAATCTTGAAAATAATAATGTGTAAATTGAGCAAGTTCAGGAGACTAAACTGCTTAGTGTGACCCTGGATTGCAAATGGGTCAAAATATATTGATGCAACGGTAGCTAAGATCTGCTTTCTTGACATTGCTATCAACAAAACATGTCCTACAGGGCCTACTTTTGTCGCACCTGGACTACTACCCAGTCATATGGTCAAGTGCCACAAAGAAGAACATATGCACACAAATGTTGGCCCAGAACAGAGCAGCACAGCTGGCCCTTAAATGTACATGGAGAGCTAACATCAATAACATGCATGTCAATCTCTCCTGGCTCATAGTAGAGGAGAGGTTGACTGCATCACTGTCTTTGCAAGAGGTATTGGCGTGTTGAAAGCACTGAGCTGTCTGTTCAAATGACTAGAACACAGCTCAGAAACACACGCATACCCCACAAGACATGACACCAGGGGTCTCTTCACAATCCCCATGTCCAGAACAGACTCTGGGAAACGCACAGTACTACATAGAGCCATGACTACATGGAACTCTATTCCACATCAAGTAACTCAAGCAAGCAGTAAAATGTAATAAAAAAGCAAAAAAAACTATGAGGACTGTGAAGAGACACACACAGGCACATACAGTTGAAGTCGGAAGTTTACATACACTTAGGTTGAAGTCATTAAAACTCATTTTTCAACCATTCCACAGATGTTCATGTTAATAAACTATAGTTTTGGCAAGTTGGTTAGGACATCTACTTTGTGCATGACACAAGTCATTCTTACAACAATTGTTTACAGACACAATTCCAGTGGGTCAGAAGTTTACATACACTAAGTTGACTGTGCCTTTAAACAGCTTGGAAAATTACAGAAAATTATGTCATGGCTTTAGAAGCTTCTGATTGGCTAATTGACATCATTTGAGTCAATTGGAGGTGCACCTGTGGATGTACTTCAAGGTCTACCTTCAAACTCAGCGCCTCTTTGCTCGACATCATGGGAAAATCTAAAGAAATCAGCCAAGACCTCAGAAAACAAAATGTAGACCTCCACAAGTCTGGATCATCCTTGGAGCAATTTCCAAATGCCTGAAGATACCACGTTCATCTGTATAAACAAAAGTACGCAAGTATAAACACCATGGGACCACGCAGCCAAAATACCGCTCAGGAAGGAGACGCGTTCTGTCTCCTAGAGATGAACATACTTTGGTGCAAATCAATCCCAGAACAACAGCAAAGGACCTTGTGAAGATACGGGAGGAAACAGGTACGAAAGTATCTATATACACAGTAAAACGAGCCACTGATCCAAAACCGCCATAAAAAAGCCAGACAACGATTTGCAACTGCACATGGGGTCAAAGTTCATACTTTTTTGAGAAATGTCCTCTGGTCTGATGAAACACAAATAGAACTGTTTGGCCATAATGACCATCGTTATGTTTGGAGGAAAAAGGGGGAGGCTTGCAAACTGAAGAACACCATCCCAACCGTGAAGCACAGGGGTGGCAGCATCATGTTGTGGGGGTGCTTTGCTGTAGGAGGGACTGGTGCACTTCACAAAATAGATGGCATCATGAGGAAGGAAAATTATGTGGATATATTGAAGAAACATCTCAAGACATCAGTCAGGAAGTTAAAGCTTGGTCGCAAGTGGGTCTTCCAAATGGACAATGACCCCAAGCATACTTCCAAAGTTGTGGCAAAATGGCTTAAGGACAACAAAGTCAAGATATTGGAGTGGCCATCACAAAGCCCTGACCTCAATCCTATAGAACATTTGTGGGCAGAACTGAAAAAGCGTGTGCGAGCAAGGAGGCCTACAAACCTGACTCAGTTACACCAGTTCTGTCAGGAGGAATGGGGCTAACTTATTTTTTTTAACCTTTATTTTACTAGGCAAGTCAGTTAAGAACAAATTCTTATTTTCAATGACGGCCTAGGAACAATGGGTTAACTGCCTTGTTCAGGGGCAGAACGACAGATTTTTACCTTGTCAGCTCGGGGATTCGATCCAGCAACCTTTCAGTTACGGGCCCAACACTCTAACCACTGGGAAGCTTGTGGAATGCTACCTGAAATGTTTGACCCAAGTCATTGCCAAAGGCAATGCTACCAAATACTAATTGAGTGTATGTAAACTTCTGACCCACTGGGAATGTGATGAAAGAAATAAAAGCTGAAATAAATAATTCTCTCTACTATTCTGACATTTCACATTCTTAAAATACAGTGGTGATCCTAACTGACCTAAGACAGGGAATTTTTACTAAGATTAAATATCAGGAATTGTGAAACTAAGTTTAAATGTATTTGGCTGAGGTGTATGCAATCTTCCGACTTCAACTGTACATACGCATACGCTAACACACACACTTTACACACATGTACATTGTAATATTGTTGTACTGTGGTGTTATACATTTTGTACTGTATATATGCAGTGGTAGAGTAGCGGTGTAATAATATGTTTTATGATGTAATGATGTACTGTTCATTTTTGTTTGTGATGTAATCGCCTTCAGCTTGTTTGGACCCCAGAAAGAGTAGCTGCTGCCTTGGCAGGAACTAATGAGGATCTATTAGAAATACAAATACATGGAGCCTGTTCAGTTGGCTGTTTCTCTGCAGTTCTGTTGTACTCGTAAAGTGAGTCACACTGTTACAGCATCAACTGTACTCGTCTCTGACTTATCACAGCGTCACAGTAAACCTGTATGCTTTGCCTGTGTTATAACATGCTATGTTAACCACTTCTATTTGCTCTCTTTCTCTCTTTCCCTTCCTCTCTCACTCTTCATCTCTATTTCCCTCCCTTCTTTCTTTATCTCTCGCTCGGTCTCTACCATTCTCCCTCCCCTTTCTCTTCTCCCCCTCTATATTTATCTCTCCCCTTTAATCTTTCCCTCTCTCTGCCTCTCTCTCCCTCTCTATTACCTCTCACAGTTGCAGAAGGCCATCGAGGGCTCCACACGTTGTGGGGTGAGATTGCGCCCCCCTCTGGCCAGTTTCAGAGATGCCAACCGTAAAGCCAAGAAGCACACGGCTCCCACCTCCACCACCTCATCCCCCACCAAGGAGAGGGAGCTGTTGGGTGATGGGGTGAAGAGGGATGGAGGGGGTAGTAGGAAGGAGGGGGGCGAGGGGTTTAGGTGGGAGGTTAAGGAAGAAAAGTGGGAGGGAGATGGAAGAAAGAGGGAGGGAGAGGTGGTAAGGTGGACAGAGGGAGAAGGTGACATGAATGAGGCTAAGGAGGAACCCAGGGGGAACGCAGGAGGAGAAGTTGGTTCCAGTGCAGGTACAGAGTGTGATACGTCCACCCCCAGCAGCGTGAGGAGCAACAACAGCAGGGGCACAGACTGTCACCCTCAGGAGCCTTCCTCCACCGCTTCCCCCACTTCACCTCCCACCTCACCACCCTCCTCCTCCACTTGTGTCTTCCTTGTGTCATCCCTTCCTACCATGCCGGAGACAGATGGAGAGAGGGAGAGCGAAGATTCTGAAGAGCCAATTTAGATGACAACTGAGGGAATTCTGTGGATTCTGTTTCTTAAATGAAGACTTTCTCCTCCTTGGCCTCACTCCACTTACCTCATTCAGTGAGAGCGTATCAAGGAGTATCCTGGGTAATGGAGTTCTGTGCAGGCTCTTTTGAGGCTCTGCAGATGTTCAGCTTACAGAGAGCATGAAGAACAGGTGCACACAGTGCTTCTGGGACTTGTAGTTTTGGAAAGTCTGGTAGCTAATAATACTTTTTGTAAGATGGTAGTCTCTTTCCTTAGTTAAGACAGACAGCCTATTCCTTTGTCCTATTTCAGTTTCTCAGGTCTCTCTCCGTGTCTTTAAAACAACAAAAATTGACAGATGTTCTACGTTCTTTATATCACAGACCGGTGTCTATCATGGTTTGTCTCCTTGTCCCGGTATTGTTGAATGTATGAATGTATCTGTTTGTAGCTACATGGTACTGTATGTCTGTATCACTGTCTGTGAATCCCATGTATCTTTATGACACTGTATATGACAGCCATTAAATGTTTGATAATGAAATCACATCATTAATCATGACTCAATGACTGATTTATATTTGATCAGAGCGATTTAACGTTTACTGATTAATGAATATACAGGCTTTAAATTATTACTGTAACCACTGTAAAGTAAATATTGAAATTGTTCATACCGATGCCTATCTACTATTCTTATGGAATACAATAAATATTAAAACATTTTGAGTAACATTTCAGTAACATTTCGCTCTGAAATAAGCAACAACAGAGCATGGTAATAATCAGCTCCAGTCTCGTAAAAGTTTGTCTTTAAAAAGGCTGTGGACATATAAATACAACCGTGTATTTTAGTCTCCGCCACACACACACACACACAGGTTCCTGTGTGAATAGCAGAGAGGAGCCAGGGGAAACATGTCTCTGGGAATTTGTTTGACATTAACATTCTCCTGACATCATAATGGCTGACAATGGCAGACAGACAGGGAGGTTTAAGTGTAGGCTTCAACCATAGTTGCCAGTCCCCTGCAGGACGGTTTCTGCTGTTTCAGTGGTTGTCATGTTTGGTATGGCTTTGACAAAGAAGTTGGCTGAACAAGAAACAGAACTGGCTACCAGGCTGGGGCCCTAAATGACTACTTCAAAAATCTATCCATCCTCCTTTAAATAATCCCTGATGTCTACCAGCAATTTTTCTACACTATCATACATGAAGGAAGGAAGGAAGGAAGGAAGGAAGGAAGGAAGGAAGGAAGGATGGATGGATGGATGGATGGATGGATGGATGGATGGATGGATGGATGGATGGATGGATGGATGGATGGATGGATGGATGGATGGATGGATGGATGCATTGTCATGTATTCAGGATGAACGACACCTAGAATGTGTGTTTGGGGTTGATAGGAAGGGAATGGAAACATGATAGAAGAACTGCGTCACAAAGCCCCAGCAGGCTTTGCATCTCCGTGTTCACTGACCATAAAGAAAAACATGCTTTCGGTGACGTTCCTCATCCTCACAACATAAAAAACGATGTCTGTTCTCACTGTTCAAAGACGTCCACACACACATCAGGATTCTCTTTGTGTGTTTACTTGCTGTTTTTATTGTATTTGGAGAGCGGGGGAGGATGGGGGGAGGAGGGGAAAAAGAGAAAGAAGTAGAGGAGAAAGGGATGGAAGAGGGCGTTCGCTTGTGCAGGGAAAAGAGAGAGTGAGAAGAAGAGAGAAAGATAGAGGTTAACAGCCGAGGAGGAAGGGAGGGGAGACCACGTGGAAGAACCATCCCGTCACAACCTTCCCATAAGCATGCAGAGGTACGGGCTTTAATACACTGGTATTGCCAGTTTGCATTGATCATCTCAAATTAAAACAAATTAAATCAAGCCAATTGTATGCAAGTGTATTTACCTCAGGGTTCTGTGCCACACAGTTCCAACTGACCACATCATTTCGTTGAAGTTTCTGTTTGCTTCAAATCCATCTTTGGTCAATCTGTCAGATTTTTTAAGCAATTTTTTCAGCCAATGATTCTTCCAACTAGAAAACAGACAACTACAAGGACAGACAGACTTGGACGGACAGAGACACAAATATACAGAATAGGTAGAGGTAGAGAGAGAGAGAGAGAGAGAGAAGGAGGGGTAGAAAGGCTAAAAGACTGCCTGCAGAGAAGTTACATATTGAAAGATGGCAGTAGAATCATACATAATAAGAAATCAACTGGAAATCAATCAGTCAATCAACAAAGACAATCAATAAACAGTAACATCCATTGAAATACATTTTACTTCTTGTTGTTAGTTTATTCATTCATTAAGTTCTTAATCGTCAAAAAATCAGTAAAATGTCTTCGTTAAAGTAGTATCATTCTCTGGGTCCATGTTTGTGTTTTCAACGAATCAGAACAATCTCTCTGGCGTCAAACGTCTATCACCACAGAAAGTCCCAAGGACAACACAAAGAACAACATTGCTTCAAAAAGACTTACCTAGAATAAATAATAAACTATGTACAGGCTGTCATGTTATTCCTCCCCCCAAATAATCATTAAATAAATAAATGAATAAGAGTGGTTGGGTAAAGACATCCTGTAGGTTGCAGCTCTCAGAGCCAGTCTGAGACAGACAGTTGAAGGCTAATGTATAACACAAACTGAAAAGCACCACAAGGTAGCAGCTCACCAGAACCATCTGTTGTAAGTAGGGGCGCTTGGACTCTCCTGGTCAGGTCACGTGGTCAGGATAGACTCCTAGCCCTGGTTAGTTCTAACACCAATATACATCTTGCAGACACATGTCATATGTGTTCATGATAGCTGACGGACACTTATGACTAGTAGCCCAAAGGAAGTTGTATGGTTGAAATTGTGTTGTCATTGCCTGGGTGATTATGGCAGCTGTGACATGAATCTTCATGACTGGCTATGACATCATTGTGTTCTTCATGATGGGCAGCTCCAGGGAAGAGGTGGGTAACCTTAACCCTAGGCCTTGTTTTGTCCCAGCCCAGCTTTAACACAACTGATTACAAGATTGTATTAGTGCCGGTCTGGAAGAAAACCCTGCACACAAACACAATGTAGCCCTACAGAAGTGTCCACGCCTGCCCTAGGGTATTATTATCACTGTCTGTTTAGCCCGATCAGAGAGAGCCCCAACCAACACAAAACTGCTTTACATCAACCACACATATTCTAACTTATATTGGAGGGGGTGTCAATAATTCAGTAGAAAAATAAACATTGTCCCAATATTGCATAAATAATCGATCAATACATTATTTTAATCTTAAAAGTTTTTTCACACAATCATCAGAGTGAAAGGATAAGGTTGTTCACCGTCAACAATAATAATAATAATCGCTATTGTTGTTGTTTTTATTAGTGATACATGCACAGATATTCCAGACCAGTATCTCCAAAGCAAATTCCATTATTCTATCATGTCTCCGAACTTCACTACCGTTCCTCCATTGGCATACACACATTCATCTTCGGGAAATACACACGCTAACACAAACGTCACACCCAGAGTTTTGCTCCATTACTGTAGTCACCATGACCAGGAAGAGACTGGTTCTGTTCGGTTCTAGTGTTTGGTTCTAGTATTCAGTTCTATTCCCTGATTGACTTCAATGTTCTCCTTGGACCCAGTCAAATTAGGTCCTTGCATTATTTTACAACAATATTTCCGATATCCAATATTTCAATGATTAAACTATTTACAATGTTGACATTCCACTATCCTTTTCCTTTAACATGTGCGGTGACAGAAATAAATCTAAATAAACTTAATTTGGGAGCTCACGAAGATTCCCAAAAGAAAGAGCTGGGACTGAGACTTGTAGAAAAATAAAGAAACTGTTGCAGTCGTGACTGTGAGAGAGGTGGTTCATATATTCTCTCATTAGTATTTACATCTATATGACAGTAGTGGTCACAAGCCATTTAGGAGACCTGTGATTGGCTCCTCAGTAATTAGTTACAATTTTGAAGATGTGTTTTTGCTCTTTTAAGAATCAGTACCCAATTCAAACAGCTCTAACATACACCTTTGAGAGAAACATTTGCTCATCTTTTTTCAACAATGAAAAGCTTGGTATTGTCCCCAAGAGCTGACCTCAAAACAACAATCTGGGTTAAAACAGAATCACATCTCAATCTAAATCATCTTTCTGCTGGTACCGAAACACTCCAAAGCACTCCCTCTTCCTCCAGCCATCTCTAGTTTGGAACTTGGAACAACAGCTCAGAATCCATCTCGTCTAGCAGTTCTGTTTGGGTTCTTGGTGATGCTAAGAGCTCTTTCTGAACAGTAATCAAGGAAATTGACATGTCCAAATTGGCGAGTCCAAAGACAGCCTCTGTTCTGTTGGATTGCATCAGTGCAAAGAGATTCACTACTACAGCTCTGTCTCTTCACCATTCACTCCATGATACGGACCTGTCAGTCAAGATGCACAGTCAAGCAGGCTACCAGGAGCCCCAAGCCCTGAGCCCTCTCTGGCCCAGCACCAGTCCAGTGTCCTAGGTTCAGTGCAGTCTATACAGGTACTCCATAGTACTCTGAAGAAACATACGGAACAACAGAGTAGGAAGCACACTATCATACTGTACAGTACAATCCTTTAACTGTGCAGTGCTGTGTGAGTGGCCGACAGGACAGGCCTGCAGCCTTTATGTACCTTGGACATCTCGAGAACACAGCAACATTGTAACATTGTTTCCTTTCTAACTGTGTTAGGAGGGTTAAAGTGGTTAGGTTGCAGAGACCCAATTTGGATTTAATTGTTTTGGGTGGATAACTAAATGGGAGAAATATTTAGGGGGTTCTGATGAACCCAACCTACTGAAGTTGTTCTGTATTCGTGCAGTTAGTTCTATAAGTGTTGTGGATGCCAGATGTGAACGACATAAGAGGAAAGGGTATACCATGTGAGTGTTGCTGTTCTTCAAGTTATGGGGTTGATAATATTCTATTTGATGTGTTGAGTGTAAGCTGTAAACAAAGTAGTTCTCCCATGGCGTGATAGTGTTGTAAAAACTGTGATTTTGATATATATTCTTTTATCATACACTTATACATATATTTTTGACTTTGTTAGAAAACCATTGTTGTCATTATCATGTTTTATTACTATAGATTTTATTATCATGATCATATTTGACGCTGGACCGGATCAAGTTGTTTGTTTAAAAAGCATGCATGTTTCAATTCCCTCCTCCTCGGTTTTCTTTTCCTGATACTAATGTCTCTATCTCAGCTTCTCCTCTTCTTTTTATTATCCCCACGTTCCTCCTTTTCCTCGCTCAGTCTTTTCTCCCTCCCTCTAATCCTCCCTCCCTCCTCCTTCTCTCTGGGATGTAAGGCTTCCAAAAAAAGTTATCCATTGGACCAGCTGTGGTCACTGTGTGAGTCCGGTTCCAAATCTTCCTTCAGTGGTCACAAGAGTTTATATCCCATCAAAAATGTGTTTGATACCTGAAAAGGAACAGATTTATTGATAAATATTTTATTATTAGGATCAGTCATTCCTGACGCCTGTCACGTCTCTCAGGGCGATCTGTCAATCAGTTGGTTGCCATGGCAGCAACAGTGGACCCCTGCTTCTCTTCCTTCTCCTCCAGCATCTGGATGCCCCCACTGCTGACATCAGAGGCTTTCCGCTCTGTGATTTGCTGTGCTGGTGGTTGCCCCGGACTACTGCGCCCTGGACTACAGCGCCCCGGACTACGTTGCCCCGGACTACTGCCCCCGGAGGCGATGGCTTCGTCTCGCTGTGTGGGCTGGGTTAGAGTGGCAGACTCCGGCTCCATGCACAGTGTCACCTCCTCATCCTGTTCAGGGGACAGAGCAGGGGGCTTGGTCAGGGGGTGACTCTTACAGAGCATTCAGATAGAAATGTTTAGAATATAACAGATACTGCATGATTCTCTGACCATGGAGAGAAGAAAGCATGGGTTTATTCATGAGTTCAGATATAAATGTCTCCCTGTCATATATTAAAGCATCAAGGATGTACCTCTCTGCAATGATATGACCTCAGGGTCCAGTTTTTCAAAAAGCATCTATCTGGATTTCTCCTATCGGATAGGATTAAATGCATAGAAATAGAACAAATAAAATGGACAAATCATTGTCTTGAATGGGGACTCCCATTCTATTCATTATATTTCTATGCATTTAATCCTATTCGATAGGCGTAATCCAGATTTGATTTCGAAAAACTCGGCCCTGATGACCCTGTGGCCTGATATGACCTCACCTTCAGCTCCTCCTCCTCCTCCTCCTCCTGCTGCTCCAGCAGAGGGGAATGTTCTGTCCCCGCCCCCTCGTCCCCAGACGGAACACTCAGAGCCGCCTCCACCACTGCTGCCACGCCTATGTTGTACCCTCCAATATCCACGTGGTAGGACTCCGTCTGCCCCGCCCCCCACAGGTCCACCAATGGGGCATGGGTGGAAGGGGCCAGACTGTGGATGGTGCTGTTGGGCGTGGCTTGCAATGAGTGGTTGGCGCTGTGCAGCCTTTGCTCCAGAGACTGCGGAGAGAAGGGTGAGCCAATGAGGAGATGTAGGTAGGTAGAGGTTCTATCTAACAACTGATACAGGATCAGATATTTGTTTATCCCCCATAATGGTAAATAATCTAGAAATATGATCCTAAATCTGTGGCTAATGGATGTTTCTTCCTTAAAGTGTAATGTTGGAATGAAAGGGACAGGGTAATTGTGTTGTACCAAGGGAGATACAATAGTGTAGAGCTCTGTCTCTGACGATATTACCATATCAAAGGCTGAATTCAGTCTTATTGTCTCGATCAAAATAACCCAGAGAAAAAGGAGAAAAACCCACAAAAAAACAAAATGTCAGCCGCCCGACTACGCCATGAATGAATATTGCCTATCCATGGAAATGGATTGTTATTGCTTTCCTCTCATATTAGACTGTTGTTTTTCCCCACCTGTTGTTGTTGATACAGGAGCTGCTGTTGCTGGTAGTGCTGTATCTGTTGGAGCTGCTGGAGCTGCTGGAGCTGACTCTGCTGCTGTAGGTTGTACTGCTGCTGCTGCTGGTGCTGCTGGTGCTGCAGCAACGCGTTCCCATCATACCCATCACAGGAAGTCCCGCCCTGCTGCATCACGTAGGAGCCAGCAGCGGGAGAGGCCACTCCGGAGGGCTCGTTGCTGATTGGCTCCCAGGCGTCGGAGGAAGAGAGGCAGTAGAGGCCCTGGGCGACATAGGTGTTGGGCCACATGTCCACAGAGGAGTGGTGCAATATCTGGTCTGAGAGGAGGAAAATAACGAGAAAATAAAAGAGAGAAGAGGTGGGATAAGAGGATAAGCGGTTGGTTGTCCTTGACAGATGCACTACATTGGACCTCAAATAAATCTACAATGCTGACATCAGACATTTTTCAGAAAGAGGAAACCTCGAGAGGATCATGTGATATCCCTGAGGGACACCCCAACACTCTCAAACACTAATTTATCCTTGAGCAAATGACTTACTTGAACGATCCCCAGACAGACCCCAAGTGTAGCTACACCGAGTAGTCTAATACATCAGCATTATGACTCTGTATAGCCATTGGGGAGTCTGTTTGCCCTGCATTAAAATGACATACAATTCAGCCAATAACACGGCTGAGTCATGGTAGTTTTTGCGATCTCATATTCCAATCTGTTTTCGTTACGGATGAACAAGGCAACTAATATCCCCCACTGACTGATAACCACATTAAAACTTTTGAAGTATGGTGGACATTTTGTGTGAAAGAGGAAAGTAAATGGAGGAATATATCAGTTTGTGTGATGCCAATGCTCTGGCTCGTTGTTCTATACAAAAAGGCTGTCAAACACAAAAGAATGAGGTAAATCACACTTATTCACAGACACGTCTTTGGGACATTGGCCTAACAAGTTTCCGATAGCGGTATGGTGTATATCTGACAAAAGCGCCTCAAAATACATCGAAACTGTGTCAAAATACATCCAGTGACCGCCAAATAATTTTTACTACTAATATTCTACGGTTATTTGAAGTTGTGATTAAACTAATGATCCTCACACAGCCTCAAAGCTATTTGTTATCTCACAATAACAAACCACAGGGAGAAAACCACATTATGATTTCAACACGTCTTCATGTCTGAACGCCTATTTGCATGAGAAGGAGAATTACAGGAGCAGTGTAACGGGCAACACAGTGAGGTAGAATAATAATGACCAAGTGTACTATTTATACAGTTTAAATCCCTGGTCTTGCATTCCCCCAGGCTGTGTTTGAGGATCTGAAATGAGTACAGAGTTAACCCTCCAGGCTGAGATGGAATAAGATGCTTACTGAGCAAAATTACGCATATTATAGCCCACACACTACACTCCAGCTTTGCCTGATCTCAAGCCTATGCATAAACGTGTTTGGCTGCACATTTTAGACAAGGTTCCGCAGTGTATGATCCTATTTAGCTCCTTAAACTATCCCTTAAACGTTTTTGTCTAGTCGATTGGTGCTACTGTAGTATATTTGTAGTCCCTTACATCGACTGACACATGCTCGTTTAGAGGCCATATTTGTAGTCCTTTACCTCAACTGACACATGGTTGTTTAGAGGTCATATTTGTAGTCCTTTACCTCAACTGACACATGGTTGTTTAAAGATCATATTTGTAGTCCTTTACCTCAACTGACACATGGTTGTTTAGAGGCCATATTTGTAGTCCTTTACCTCAACTGACACATGGTTGTTTAGAGGCCATATTTGTAGTCCTTTACCTCAACTGACACATGGTAGTTTGGAGGCCATATTTGTAGTCCTTTACCTCAACTGACACATGGTTGTTTAGAGGCCATATTTGTAATCCTTTACATCAACTGACACATGGTTGTTTGGAGGCCATATTTGTAGTCCTTTACCTCAACTGACACATGGTTGTTTAGAGGTCATATTTGAAGTCCCTTACCTCGGCTGGTGATGCTCTCCTGGTTGACCTCGCTGAGGTGGGCCACACTGCCCTGGTTGGACCCTGACCTCAGGCTCTCTCCATCCATGGAGGTCCAGGCCATGAGCGTTGCCTGGGAGATGGCAAACTGCTGCAGGATACCTGGAGTTCAGACGGTAAATCACAGCTCAGTTGGCTAGTGCTTTCCCTCAGAGCCATAATGATTTAATACCTATGGCTAATTTATATAAAGATTTAATATCTAGTCTATTTAATATTTAATAGCTGTTATGCCATTCCAATTAGCTGACCTATAAACAGTCTGGTTATGATGTAGGGTTCAACACATGAGAGACATTTTGCGAGAGTTTTCTCTGAAAACCACCCTGGTTGTATAAATCAGCATCAACCACTCCTATTGCTCCTGTCATCTCTCACAATGACAAATTCCCCTCCCCCCTCTGACCTGCGGCGAAGCGAGCCTCCTTCTCCCCGTCGCTGAGGTCACTGTAGGCGTCGCTCTCCAACCGTCTCTCCATCTCCTGCTCTGCCGTGGACTTGCGTGGGACGGAGACGCCCCCCGGGCCCACAACAGACATGTCCCAGTTCTGCCACTCGATCATGTGTGCCATCCGACCCTGGGCCATGGACGTAGGCTTGGTCACCTTGTCCTTCATGGAGCGATTCACACCTGGGGGAGGGAGGGAAGGGAGGAGGGGGGAGGGGAAGAAGTGAAGAGGGATGTAGGGATTGATGCGGGTATTGGGGAGGGTTAGAAGGGTGAAAGTGGATTACGGGAGGGTTGGAAGAACATTAAGGGGTGAATGTGGAGTTTGGGGGAGTTAGGAGACAGCCATCAGGTTGGAGAGAGAGGGGGAAGGAAAGAGATTAGATATTATATTATTATTCTGCGTTTAGGCCTGTCTGATCCTGCCACTATTTAGGGTGGTGCTGATAAGGGCCTCTGAATGAGCGGTTAAATGAGCGGCTTAATGAACATGCTTTAGATTCATGGATAAATGAATTGGGAGGAGATGCTTATAATGTAGATGAGATGATGCGTGGAACCGAGGAGGATGATGGGGGACAGGGAGGAGGAAACGGAATACGTCTGCTCTGGGAGAGGTGCATCACGGGACAAAGGAGGTTAATTGGGGTGAGGTGGCCGGGGGATGGGAGTAATGAGAGGTTGGCTTGTTGACATGATAGCTTTCACACCTCTGCTAAGCTGCCTGTGCTGGCTAAGCAGAAACCCCAGTTCCCCTGCAGTGTTTGTTAAGCCATCCTCAGCTGATGCGTACAGTACACTGCGGAAGACACTGTACTTTAGAAATCATGTTCCGCCATGACGGTCTGTATTCTGTCTGCTGTTTACATTATGGCTTTGCTCAGTAATTAATGTGTCCAAGTCAATATATGATGAGTTAGCAGTTCACTACATTCCAATACACTTCACTGCACATTACAACTGTACACAACTACTCACTGCACTGCACTACACTGTGCAGTGCCCAATGCACATTACACAGTTATACACACTGTAACACACAGACACAAACTCAGACTACACTCAGTGACAGTAGACACATTACACAGACACTAGAGTACTTCAACGCTGCTTCACAACCACTTAACAGACAAACAACTACACCTCCCACTCACCTGTAGTTAACTCAACAAGCCACATAACAATGTATTGTGGGTAGTGTATTTTTTTATAGGGTTGTGGTTAGGTTTAAGTGTTATTCCATCAATGACTTGGGGGTCAGCCATTGACAAGTATTATCATTATGGAGAGAGGAAGTGAATCAGGGGGACCCACTCTGGGGCCATGTTGGTTCCAGCGCCTGTCTAGGCGAGAGCCGACATGGGGTCAATTTACCAGTTACAGGACAGACACACACCTGACACACCTGTCAGTGAGGACTTAGCCAGAGCACCGATCCCGTAGTTATTGGAGTTGTTCCTCTTCAGACGAGGCAGGATGGACGTGGTGTCTTCCATAGACAGCTAGAGGAATGAGGGAAGAGGATGATAGAGAGATGGAGAAAGTGTGAAGAAAGGGATGGAGGAAGAGATGTTTGCCAGAGAAGCACACAGAGTTCAGAGTGAGGTGAGAGGAGAGGTTAGGGAGATATTGGGTTAATACAGCGTCATAAAGCAACAATGTCATCATTTGACAAAAAAGCAAAAATTTCCAATATCGTTGTTGGAACAACTTCCTGCTTAACAGTGCTGAAATGCATTATGGGAAGTGTTCTTTTTTAAAGATCGACACTGGTTGATTGTTTTTTGTGGTCACTACAGTGCACAGTACACTACTACATTGAGAGAGAGTTAACAATACGGTATATAGAGAGAGTTAGATGGGAGGGGGAGTGAGGGGACGAAGTAGTAGGTTTACCTAA